>VWPU01011092.1:0-22857 GCA_013398955.1 Callaeas wilsoni
GAGGCGGAGGGGGCTGCGCGCCTGCTGCCGCCGCGGCGCCCTGCGGCCAGCGCTCTGCGGGACGGCGGCTGGGCAGCGGCGGCTGCGGCCGCGCCTTCCTCCCCTTCTTCTCCTCCTCCGCCTCCTCCTCTGCGCGGGGCGAAGGAGCCTCCTCAGAGGGCGGGCGGCACGCAGCAGCCTGCCAAAGGGAAAGGCGGCGGTGAAGCTCAGCGGCGGGCAAGCGGGAGCCGGCGCCACGCCGCCCGGCGGGCTGCCCCTCCCCGACCCGGGCGCCCCAGCGAGTACAACAGGTCTAGGAGTCACCTGGCTGCCCGATGTCCCCTCTTTCTCTGGTTCCCCAGCAGCCTGGGGTCACGCAGCCCCTGCTATACTCCGAGGGTGAGGAGGGGGCAGCGCGGCAGATTGCATCCCCAAATCCCCGGTGAAGCATCCTGCGGGTGCCTCGGGCAGTCCCTTTCTCGCCCCACAACCAATGCGGGCTCCAAAACCCTGCTCCATTTCTTCCCACAGCCCCACTTTTGACTACATCTGCGAACCTGGTTTGTATCCGTCTCCTAACGCCCCAGACACTACGGAAAGAGATTTTATTCTTTTTATAAGTAACGCGCCTTCTCACTCCTTGATGGAGCTGCTCCGCTTTCTGTAGAGTTCGCGGGTGACAGGGGCGCCCCGAACCCCGCGTTTCCGCCCCGGCGCTGCCCCGGCCGGGCTCTGGAAGCCGCCGCAGCCCCGCCTGGGGGCTGCTGCGCTCGGGCACCGATTTGTACTTCCCAAGCTTCTGTGCCCCAGGCCAGGCTACGACCACCGCTGCCGACCTCGGCTACTCCCTAAACTTGCGAGAAGGAAGCAGCCAGCTCAGGTATCCCCCGGTTCCCATTCCGGCATGCACACATATTGCAGGAGTCAAAGCCTCACCCGGCTTCTCCCTTGGAAGTTGCATCTCAGTTTTTCCCGTTCATCAGAACAGCCGGAGATCTCGCTCCTGGGAGATCGCCCCTACACTTCCCCAGAGGCATCTCTACCCCTGCCCTAACCCCGCATCTTATTTTTGCCATCATTTAAAATGATATTTTGCAAAAAGAACAGCCGGCGGGGAGAACGGCCTTTTTACCTGGGAGGTCCATGACGGGAGAGGAGGGCTGGCTAGGTAGCTCGTCCGTGAACTTGTATAGCTTAGAGAAAATGAGCCGAGATTGCACTGGCAGAAAGAAAAGGAAACAGGAGTCGCCTCTGTCTCTCCCGCCCATTGCCAATAATCATCCCCCTCCCGCCAGCCGCTACCACCACCACCCCACTTCCTCCCTCCTCCCCTCTTCTCCGGCACACACGCGCACACACACACACGCACAGGCACCCGGCAGGGATTCAGACACCGGGACAGGAGCGGAGTGCGGCCACGGCACTGCCGGCGATCCTGCACCCCAGTCCTTGCCCCGGCCAGGCACCTCCGCGCCCTGGAGCCGCACCCTGACACATGGCGAGCAGCCGCGACAAGCCCCTATGTTCCCCACTGGGACGGCCTCTCCGGTGTCACCGGAGGCAGGGAAGACCCGTGCCGCCTCGCCCCCCCCCCCCCCCCCCCCCCCGCCCGTTATTTCTACTTGAACCCGTCGTACTAAGACGCTCCTGTTCCAACATGCCACCGACACGTTAGCGCTCACCGGCCGCTGCTGCCGCCGAACCACGCAGCATCACTCACTGGGAGTTATTTGGAATTCACAGACTTTAATTCTGACAATAATAATCACTAAAAAGGACATGTTGTTTGGAGCACTTCGGGCCGTAAGGCTGGGCCCCGCACACCGCAATGCCCCATTCTCACGCTCGCACCCGCACACCTAGGCACCCAAAGCTCGGCGGCGGCTCCCCCCTCCTTAAAATATTCCCTGTCCGGGGCGTCCCAGCTTCCCAGACCCGCTCCCGAACCGGGACCCGGTCCCTGACCCACTTCAGGACTGGGATTTGCTCCCCGACCCGCTCCCGAACCGAATCCGTTCTCAAGCCGGCTCCCGTCCCAGGGCTCGCTCCCAGCCCGGTTCCCAGCCCCGCTCCCGCTCCCGGGCCCGCCCGCGGCTCCGCTCCAAGAGCGGTCGCGAGGCGCCACCTGGCGGCGGCGCGGGGCGAGCGGCGGGGCCGCCCGGGCTGCGGGGCACAGCGGGAGCAGGGAGGGTCGCACCCCGGCAGGGAGGGAGGGAAAACCCCAAAGGGCAGGACGTTCGGCTGAGCAAGTGAGTGGCCGCCCCCTCTCGCTGCCTGCTGGGCCTGGGTGCGCTGGGCTTGCGGGTCGCTCCTGCCTCGCGGAGCGGTAACGATGATGTCTGTCACAGTCAAGGTTATCATCAGATATTGCCGGCTGCAAATGTTTCATGCTTCTCAGCTCGTGAGGCTGCTGCTGAGAGGTTATCAGCAATGCGGGAGAGGGTAAGGCAGAGCTCCGGCAATGAAGTTTTGAGAAATACCGTTGCATTTTGATGCATTTCTCTCAATTGCAAATTGGGTTTCTCATTGCATATGGCGTTTTCCTAGAGATCCTGAAACTTAGACTTCAGCATCTGAAAGGAACTTATATGAAAACTGTGTATACATCTAAATGGTAGCTCCTGATGTAGAGAAAATTTGCAGGTGTATACGTCACTATTAAAATTACAATCTCTTCTGTGAATGAGCACTCCTCTGTTTCAATCTTCTGCTTTAAGCAGAAGCAAGGAACCCCTGAGGGTGTCTGCCTGGTGATTTGCACCGAGAAATTAATCATGCCCTGAAATTACAGCTAAGCAGTGTGCAGGGAATTCCTAACCTATAGCTCCTTATTTCAAATGAGAAATTTATGCTAAGCCTGAAATACTCATGTTTAATGGTCTTTTTTCTGAGTTCAAGCACGGAGGGATGAGAGTAGAAAGCTGAAAAGTGTAGTGCATTAAAATTATCAGAAATCAGAGCAGGAACAAGTCTATGGCTATAAGGCAGCACCTATTCTGCAAGACAATGAAAAGGACCACAAAAATTCCTTCAGAAGATATTGACACTCAACCTTACATGTGTCTGGTACACTAGGGAGCTGCTATTATTTCTCTTTAGATCACACTACTTGTTGATTATTACTATGTTGGATAAACAAGGAATGAAAGCATAGCCAAAGGATTTGTACCTTGCTCTCTATGACTTAGAACATAAGGCCCAGTGTTGAGGGAATGATGGCATGTTATCAGTTCTGCCTGCAATTTTCAAGGAAGATGAGCATAAGAACTAAGGGGAACTGAAAAGCAATTAAATCCAATGTGCATCCACAGGGGAAAAAAAAATTAAATCTTGCCTTTTGTAGTACAAGAAATGAATCCCACATGTACAGAAACTCCTTCTTCTTAGATAGGTAACTAGTAAAAGACCTGTAAGTAAAAATTAGTGCAGTATGAATGGAGGGACGAGGAACAACAATAGAATATTTATTTCTAATAAAATATGGAATTATATGACATTTGCAGTGTTTATTAGAAATCAGTTCTGTGCATCACTTCTAATTAAATATTGTCCTTAATGGAATAAAACTGCAGCCTTTATGGAACTATAGAGCTGGTGGATTTACTTAAGCATCTTTCTCTTTTTTTTTTTTTTTTTTTTTTGCTAGTTGGCTGAAAATGCAGAATTTGAAATTGTTAATGTGGGAAAATGCATCTCAGTTATGAAGTGACTTCAGAAAGCATAGCTTCTAAAGTAAATTAGCAGGTAAATTATTGGTAAAGTTCTCTTTCTTGAGTTCAAAAAGTTGATTGTAGTTGGAAAAGAATAGTGTGCAATCAAGTTCATGTCATTTTTCATCACTTTGCCAAGAATACAAACATTTCTACCAGGGATGTGTTGAACTTGATGGTGTGGAAGTTACACAAGAAATAAAACTGCTCATTCCTTTGGAACCTTTCCTAAGCTAGCCCTCACCTTGAACTTATTTAATCCAACAGTTTCAAGGGGAAAAGCTTTTTGTCTTATCTACTAAATCAAGTTATCAACAGAAAGGTATTTTGATCAGTAGCTCCCAAGTGGTTCCCATATATTATTTACAATAATGTCAAGCAAAATAGGACACTCCTTTCCAAAAGAAAATGCTGTATGTCTTTTCCTGAAATTATTTCACAGATATTTGCATGTATTATATCATTGTTACATATACAAGAACAGAGAAAGAAGACACGTTCATTTGATGTGAAAAATTCTTTTGTCTACCTGTAATATTAGAATGAGTTTGTAGCAGGAACACAAAAACTCTTCCATGATCAGGCAAGGTGATAATTTCTGAGTCCTCATTTATTAAATAGGTTACCATTTAAATGGCTAAACTGTGTCTTCATGGATTACTTGGCCTTTAAAAAACAATTTTACTGTAAATTGTAACAAATGTGATTTAACAAATCTGATAATTTTTTCTTACAGGCATGCCTTTGAAATATAATCTGGTGGTAGAGAAAGTGCAGTCTTCTGTCGCTACCCAGTGATGAACTCTGTATTAATCACAAGTTGTTGGTAAACCAGCTGAGGTATACCCACCCTCTGTGAGAGCAATCCTTGTGCTAATTTCAACTATCACCATGACTAAAAGAACATTTTGTAAATTCAAATCAGTGTTTAACTCTCTATTCTATCGGGGCTCCAGGGCTTATTACCTTATAGCTGCCAGCTATGGCCGGGAATATATAACTCTCTGTTGATAACATCCACAACATTCTCAAGTATAAGCAATATAGAGAAAAATTACATCATAAATTAGAATTCATTCACAGAGGTATTTAAACTTCATTTCTAGTACCCAAGTCTTAGTGTCTCACACATCAAGCAAAGCAGTTAGACTTTTTCCCTGCATAAGAAAATTTACCATAAGTTTTCATCAGGTGACAGTTCTCAAGTGCAAAGGTTTTCCCTTCATAGGAAGGTGAGGAAGGACTATAGACTAATTTATCAATTCTCATAAAGAAAATAATGTCTGGTAGAATTTCAGGAATATCTGCATGAGATTTTACACATTGAAAGAAGTAAGTGTAATTTCTCAAGAACATTTTGTTCATATAAAATATCAGAACAACCCTAACATCATGTTCTGACTCTGTCATCAGCCTCTCTGACCAACACATTTTCAAGTCATTCAGGTTTCCTTGGGAAAATTTCGAGATGGCGATGTCATATCATTAAACAAAAAATGGTGCAAATGGCGCTTTTTTTTCCTAAATATATGCCAATCAAAAATGTTCAGACAATTTGCATCAGTCACCAGTGTGTTCTGCAGGTTCAACACTTATGCCAAGTTTTCAAGGTTTGGTGCATCCTCAGAACAAACAATTTACAGTGATGTGGAGCAGCTCTGCTATTCTCTGGATTCCTTCTTCACAGAGCTTTTAAGTAGATAAATGATGACAGCAACCCAGTGTGCCTTCCAAAGACTGCACATTTTTTGTCTAAAAAAGAAAAGGCATTTGTGAGAAATGTTTACCATAATAACAACCAGGCACTGGGCTTGGCAAGCACAAATAATTATTTTTTCTTTTATATGTAGCACTGAACATTGCTTGTCTGCCTAGGTTTTGGGCACTTTTCACTCATAAAAACTCACAACGTGAACTAATAAATAAACACCCCATATTTTAAAAAAATTCAGCTCCTAGCTAGCAGAAGTAAAGGCCTTATTTATTCTCTTTCACCTGCAAAAATGTATGTGGCTTCCCAATACCCCCTCTCTGAGCCTCTCAACTGAGTTCAGAGACTGAAGAGTTTACATGAAATTTATAATGAAAACATTGCTATAAACATAGCATGATAGCAAGTTTCATTGCAAGAGATCCCTTAGGGCTCATAGACAACATATATAAACTTCAAAGAAGTTAATATATGTTAGATAATAGATAACTATATATGTCTATCTATCTGTCTATCTATCTATCTTATAGTATCTTACAGATGTTACCTATCTCATTTTATATTTATATCTATAAAAATATATAAATATAAATATAAATAGATATATATATATATAAAAATATACTATGGGTGTATATATTAGGTACATATAGATATTATGTGTTCATAACGTATGACAGTTGGGAAGAACTAATGATATTAAACTATATTTTTGTATTGATTTTCTTGCTGCAGGTGAGATGTTGCTATACAATGTCACGCAAATGTGAAATTCAAGACATGCAGACTATTTATTTTCAGAAGAGAAAATCTTGAAACAAGACTTTGAAATACAACAAAGAAATGCCACAGCCTTCAACTGCTTTACTTAGTTCATTGCTTCACTTCTTCATTCAGCTAGATTTCAAAGAAGGCCTTCCAGTTCTAATTGGAAAACAAAGATATACTGAATCACATGTTTTTAATGATTCATGATAATTTGTACTTGCAGAGCAGACTTTGGCATTTCTGAAAACAATTCAAAGGAATAAAAATAAATGGCATAGATGGAAGATCACATTATTAATGTTTTCATTTAGTTAGTTCTGAGTTTAGCATTTCAGAATGCAAACCAGGTTTGAAAGCAATACTGTAGAAGACAGTCTCATTAATGATACACATGGAAGGAAATCTATAGCTCTGTTGTTAATATATTTTTGGGGGGTTTGTTTGTTTGTTTGTTTTTTATTCTACTTTAAAGGTTTATTTTGACAAAGCAACTACTCTGCAAACAGGCTTCTGTACATTGTTCCAAGCTGTACACTCACAAAGTGGGAATACAACAAAAGCTACTTGCTATAGAAATCTTAGCCATTATACAGAGCTATGACCATCCTACTAAGGAGAAAAAACAGTTAAATTCAGTCCTTTTGAAATTGATTTTTCTTCTGAAATAAGTATCTGTGTTGCAACCAAGAGACCCTGGCTTTAGAGAGTTGAAACAGATGTATTTGGTCACTTTTATATGCTAATTCGAAGTCAGCACATGGCTACTGAGAACTCTGATGACATTTGAGAGACCCAAAAGATTTGAGTCTTAGTTTCCTGCACTGAAATTAATGAAGAAAATCTCTGGTTGTTGTTGAGTCACTGTGTATTTCTTTCAGCCTTTATTTGTGTTAGGTTTTTTCACTTTTCCTCCATCAGAGGTCTTAATTTGCACCAATAATTAGAATAATACATTGCTGAGATTTTTTGTCATACATTTTTTTGGTGGATCTGTCTGTAGAACTTCCTTTATTTGAAATGGGAAAGACTGGAGTTCCTCATCCAAAGAACTCTTACAGTCTGATCCCAACCTAAAAAAATGGTATTTCATCTAAGGTGGGTGTAGAGAAAATCCAAAGTTGTCCATGGCTGTTGAAATGTTGTTTAGGATGCAGGAAGATTTACATCCATCTAAGGAGGTCACATCCTTGATCTGAGTTCCAGACACCTCACTTCAGTCTCAGCTCACTGCTGCTGTAGGTTTCAGCTCTACCACTTATGACAAAATTTCACACTGCTTTAGCTTTCTCAGGTCTGTGGAGACTTCTGTTCTTGCCTCATTTGAAACAGTCCTGAATAGCAATCTTTGTCTTGTTTGAAAGTGCCAGGAAACTTGTAGCCAGTGCAGATCCCATAACTGTACATCAGGATGGCATTAGGTTCTTCTCTTCCAAAATCTAAGGCTTTTATCAAAAAGAAGGTTTTAGCTACAAAAACTGTAACAGTAGCCTCACAAACCAGGGTGATGCATGCAATGGCAGCTCTCCACTACCTTTAAACATTTGCGTTATGAGGTATGACCGATCCCATTAATGTCAGTGACTGCCAAATTGGGTGTCCCTGAAAACACTTGTGCCGTGTCACTTCTTCTTTCAGTCCTCACCAAAGCAGGTAGAAAAGGAGACAAAACATTATCAGTTGAACATTTGCACAGTTCACTGTGAAGGAAAGCTCATTTGGGCTGGATAAGGGCATCTGGGAACACCAGTATTTGTCTCTCCTTACAATCAGGAACTCAAAGCCGGAATCCAGTTAATGTCTTACATTCTTAAGGGAATAGAGAGGGGAAGGCACTGAGGCAAAGCTGGCATATTCAATGTCACAGATCTTGAGAGCCAAGCCCAGGGGTCTGGAGAAGGTATGAGAAAGAGTATCTGGGATAGTTTTAAGTTTTACTTTTAACAGCTTCATTGGAAGAAGAATTGAAAATTAATTTTCTATGCTGAGCTGAACCTTGGGCATATATTACTGTTTAGACATTCTGTGTTCTCCTAGAAAGTATTGCAACAGATGAGAGATATGCTTATTCAAAATAAGTTGTTGAACTATTTTGAAGGGTCTTTATGTATGTTTGTACCATACCTCTGGGAAACCACGTGCACCTCTAATCACATCATTTGATTTAGCCAGAACTGTCAGGGCAGTAGACACAGGTAATCTTTCACCATAAACCCTCATATGGCCTGATTCACACCTGTCCCAAACACTGAACACCCAACATGCTCTATTGCATGTGACTGCATGGAAAAATATGGTGCCTGAAGGCACAGACAAAAAGAGATGACAGAGAAGCAGTCATTCCCATCACCTTGTAGTCTTCCTTCCAGGGAATACTTGAAGCATTCAATATAGAAAGAAAATGTACTAAATTTCAGACATTTGCATTAGGGACTTTGAGGCAGACATAACATTTCCAATTCTAATACTGAGGCCTTCACAAGGGATTTCACATCTGAAGCTTTTTCATTGCATTGGACTGAATGACACTAAATCCAATTTAAAATAAACGATGAATGAGAGCTCTGATACACCTTTGCCAAATGCAGGAATAATATGTGTTGTAAAAATAAAATAAAATTCATATCGCAAATAATTCCTTTACATAGCAGTTGAGATATATATATAGATATATAGATATGTGTGTGTGCATATATATATAATATACACTATATATGTATTAGAGAAATTAATGTGCAGAGAGCCTGAACTGAAAGTCTCAGACCTGCAAAGACTTAGCCTGTATTTTACTCGAAGCACATGATAGTCCCGCTGTGCTTTGTTCTTTATGTACATAAACCTTTGTAGGCCTGGAGCCACAGCACAGGAGGCAAAAAATACCAAAAGCATTTCATAGCATTTCTTTTCATGACTTTCTGCTTGTGATGCTCTCGAATCAGTATCATTATTACTTTATTGTGTTTTGTCATTGTGGTGACACAAAGGATTTTAGTGCAGCTCTGCAGAGACTGTTGTGCCATGGACACGTGTTTCAGTGTCAGTTCTGTTCTGTTAAAAGGCAGAAACAGACTCTGGAGGTGGGATTTCCAGTGGCCACAAAGCATCTGGCATCTCTGTAATGGTCCCTTCTCAAGACCAAGAAAAATTCCTTGATATCTTTTACAGTTCTGATTAAATGCTGCATGTGCCAATTACAGATGTGTTTAAGCTACTTATCTTTTTAAGCTACAGTGCTTTTATCTGTGTAGAACTTTCCACCCAAAGGGGATAGGGGCAATGACTTTAAGCTGAAAAAGGGCAGGTTTAAGTTAGATATAAGTAAGAAGTTCTTTACTGTCAGGGTGGTGAGGCACTGAAACGTCTTGCCCAGAGAAGCTGTGGATGCCCCCTCACATGAAAGTGTTCAAGGCCAGGTTGGGCAGGGCTCTGAGTACACTGGTCTAGTGAAAGGTGTCCCTGTCTATGGCAAGGGGGGCTGGAATTATGTGGTCTTTAAAGGCCCTTCCAGTCCAAGTCATTCTGTGATTCTATGATTCTATGACGACCGTGGGCAGGGTTTCTCACGGAAGAGAACTGATAATGATGTATCTATCAAAGAGAGTGTCTCTCTATGCACTGTTTGTACATAGAGAACAGATATTTAAATAATTTTTTTCTCTCATTGGCTTGCTTTCTTTCTGTTTCCTGAGGTCTTGATGACATTTTATAGTTTACAATATACAGGACTTAACATTAACGTTAAGGCTACACCAACGCTACCTCCAGGTTAGGTTTAAGCCCATGCTTATATCAAAATCTGCTTCACATCCACACAGCCTAGTTACTAGTATTTAAGGACTCAGCTGCACACTAGTAGTTGGGCCCAGAAACACACTAGTCAGAGCAAAGTCAGCTGGCTGTGCTAGGCACTGGAAGATGGTACTGCCCAACTGGTGAGTCACAGCTGGGATTCAGAGATTTCACCTCTTTGGATCAATCTTGAGAAAACAAGAACTCAACAAACTATGTGCCCCAAAAAACAATATGTAAGTAATTGATACCTATCACCTTAAACTGTCCGAAAGCAAACTGAAACATCAGAATAAGTTAAGGTAATGTATCTGCCAATCTTTTTAAGGAAATAAATCTTGATCTGCCAGAAATTATGAACGCACTCAAATAATCACAATCCAGTTAATGGCTTTGTGCTTAGTGTAACTTACTTAAGAACAAACAGTAAATGCTATAAATAACATGTAAACATTACTTCCAAGTGATATTTGGGCTGATGAATAACTCCTCGATTTCCTCCCCAATTTTTTTCCCCCACATATGGGCTATAAATTATATGGAAATTCATACGAACGAATATTGATTTTCAAATATGAAAATATTTTGTCCATTTTTTCTCCATTTTGCACTGCTTCCACCTGAAACACAATTGCTGCCAATCATATCTCCTCTCCAGCTGCTGCATTCAAACAGTTTGCATCATCCTGCTTTTATAGATTTTCCCCAGCTGTAATCAGGTGAATTACTGCAGAATGCCATAACTGTTCTTTACTAGTACCCCATGACTTCTCACAGGGAAAAAAAAAGCAAGGTACATTATGTTGTTATGCTCTCATTTTATAAAAGTAAGCAGGGAAATACACAGTTGAAGTCCAATTCAAGCAAAAGCCTAAACAAACACTTTATGACTCATGATGACACCTTCAATCAATATTTTCCTAAGCAATCAACATCAAATGCAAACTGGATAACTGCAGTGTTGGTATGAAACAAGCAGGCTTCCTGAAGAGGAGCAATAGGCTTGTATCAAAAGGCATGCAAAGATGAAAAGAATGTGGCCTAAGTTCAGATTCAGTTAATCAGTTCATCACATAGTGAACATTAAGCAACTCAGTAGACTGAAAAATCTAAAAAGCTGACTGAGTGGAGCTGGGCTGCTCACACTTGGCTTTCTTCAAGCACTCTTTGATATATTTTGAAGCTCCTTGGGGTCCTTGGCCATAACTTATATTCATCCACCCATCCATCCTTCCATCCATCCTATAGCTGGCACCACTACCACCCTTAAACTGTAAGGACTGAATTGTCACTCTGCAACTGACCCTGTATGAAATAGACCCCCCATTCCTGTACGTGCTCACACACACTGTTCTTGAGTAAAAGTAAGATGTTCTCTAATCTCTTTTCACTGCATCCTCCTAAAAATATAACGAGAATACTGGGGAACAATATAGTTCACTTGTGTTGCAGAGTTAGCCTTGGTATTAGGAGCAGCAGAATATTTTGCATATAATTTTGTAGTTTGTGCAGAGTTTCTGGGAGTGCACTGGTTTTCAGCATTTCTATGTTTTTTTAATAGTAAAAAGGCTATCCGATACAATGGGAAATAAACACTTGAAGAAATGCTGGAAGATTTCTTGAATTTTTTTTCATTGATTCATCTGTTTTACTCTTAAAATTTTACTGTTTCTCATCCCATTTATAATGCACTATATATATAAGCAATGTAGAGCATTGCTACATCTGTCTTACAGGCAGCCTGTGACACAGGATAACACTCATCTTCATGGTTCCCTGAGTCCAGATACAGCTAATGGTCCACACAGCTAATAGATTAGACCCTCTTTGGGGAGACCCATGTGCCTATGCAGAAAAAAAGTCATCAGGCAGATAATTACGACAGCTTTGCAACTGCTAGAAACTTCGTGACAAGCTCCAATGGTGTATTATGGAGGCCTAACTACCTTAGCAGTGGGATAAAATTCCATATCAGGATACTGATATTTGTGTTTGAGTTTTAAGATAATGAAGATCAAGTTCTGTGCAGACAACCACATATTAGGCTTTTTAAACAAATTACTGTAGGTGATAATACTTACCTTCAGATCCTCCACAAGGCAAAATTTCTTTCAAATTTTTCAGTACCTTTCAAGTGGACAGAACATGAAAGGCTCACTCTTTCCAATTTTCAAGTAATTTAGAATCCATAATAGAATGAATGTTGAAGGGAAGAGGCTGTGTTGAAAAAAACCCCAACAAACAGAAAAACACAGCAAATATGTTTGGGTCATGCAGAAGTCTAGAAATAGAGTCTTCTGAAAGCTGGTTACACTGAATCATCACTCCTTCAGTAGTTCACATTCTTGTGTTGTCAGAAAGAATGTTGACTCATAAAGGGTACAGACAATTTTTACAAATGTTAAGCACACCTTTTTATACAATCATGTGAAATTTTCACTTGGAATGAAACTGAATTTCAGAATTTTTTAGAGCTTTTTGTGCCATAAAAATAAGGTTTCCAAAGAGGACACATGTCAACAAGCCTTTTCTAGATCAAAACCTACTAAACTAACCTTTATCTTTCAGAAAATTTTTCAAATTTGTCAAATTTACTGAAGGCAGAAGCATATTTCACCCATTTAAGCCAGTTTAGCTGTGGATTGCACTGAAATCTCTAGCCCTCCTTTGGAGCTAGCCAGTTTCACATATATGATGAAATAACCCCTGGAACACATGGAAAAATTAACTGAATTATTCATACCTAAATTCAAGCCCTGTTCAGAGTAGTAAAGGCATCCCTCACTATAATTGTAACATTTCAAAGAATGAAACACTCCGGTGGTTTGGAATGGAAGCATCTTTTCTTTCTAGTCCTTAGAAACTTCACCCAATTACCACACATTGTTACATAGCTAGTCATTAATTTTAAGAGTCGTGATGGGTGTCTGAAAATTAAAGCCAATCAAAGTACAAGCACTAATTTCTAATAAGTAAATCTCACACTCGTCCACGGTGGCTCTCTTTAGGATTTCTTTTACAAGTGACTGGTTACAACTGACACAGAGTTTTTCTTGCTTCAGAGCACATAACCTTAGTATTGTCCTTCTCCCAAGACCTAATGGATATTTCAGAGAAATGGATGACTGGATATTTCAAAAGACTGATTGTGAAGTTTCAACCAATTCTGAAGATTATTGTTATCCTGGGGTTTGGACTAGATGACTGTAAAGGTCCCTTCCAACTCAAACCATTTTATGATTCTATGTTCTTCAAGCCGAGAGCTGACTCATGTACAAAGGAATCATTATCACTTCTTGGTCTCCAGTTAGATTCCCTTAGATAGTTTTCAGGCTGAAGTCAGCCATCTTAAAATAGCTTTCTACATCTCTTTCCTGCATAAAGTAGGTATCTTTTTCCTCTGTAGAACTCATTTTCCTAAAACCAAGTTTCAGATGAAGCAGAAAAGTGTGGTCCCTTTTTCAGAGGAAATGTTTACAATAGAGGACTATTCCATAGCATTAACTACTCAAATGCATTTCTGCAGATAAAATGAATTAAAGATAAAATTTTCTCTTAAAATTAGATACTTTACATGAATAACCACATTGCAGAGAACTCTCTTTTTCATTCCATAATATAATTTTATATGTGCATCCCAGTAAGTAGCTGGAATATCTGGGGTTCTCAAAAACCAAAAGTGTAAAAAGAGAAAGCAAAATGAACAATTATGATGACAACTTGCTGCAATTTAGGACAAAATTGATGTTGTGGAAACTAAATAAGATACAGATAAGTAACTATTTAGTTACAGATATATGCAGTTTTGCAGTACTTAATACTGTGGATTGTGTCTGTATTTGGTTTTGGTTAGTCTATACTTCTTGCAGAGATATGAGAGGAGAGCAGTCATGCAAAAATAAATGCTGTTAAAAATTCTCTCAGCTTTTGTAAGGAGAATAGAATGGTAATGGAATGGTAAATAAGGTAAGAAAACGACAGATTTTTCCAAATTCTAGGTAAAGCATGTTTTCCTGCACTTCATTTAATCTTTTTGTTTTATAAAAGATACACGCTATCCTCTGTGTATGCTGGCCTTGGTATCAAGACATGATGCCTTCTGAACAAAAAGAGCTGGTAACCCTAAATTAAGAGGTGAATTAAATGCTTCTGAAAGTACCACTGACAGCCTAAGAGCTGGAACGATTATTCCTCTGTATATAATTCTAGCAAGATTCCAGTACCAGCAGCATTTACTGCAAACATCTTACAGTGAAGTCATTAGCCTGGCTTGAAGAAGTCCCAAATTCAGGGGTCAAATCAGATTACTAAGATCTGAATTTGAACACTCTCGTCCCAGACAAATTAGGAACTAGGCCACTGAAACTAATCAAGTTTAACAATGGAAATGGAAACAAAGAAAGGTACTTAAATATGCCTATTTTAACTGTGCCATATGAAAGATCAGAGTACTTGTACTGAAGTGGATTAAGATGTGGTGTTTCTTTTAATTAATAAATAACAACTGGATTTACAAGAATAACATTTTTTTTACTTGAAGCAAAGAGATCAACAGTTAAATTCAAAAGTATGAACTACTACACATTCTCATATTGATCAACTTCTTATCTGGAATCAATGTCAATGATAAACAGGTATCAGTTGTACTACAAGAACACAATAAAAACCTCTAATTAAAAACTTAAATTTTTCCTTAGATTATGTGCTGAAACTTCTCAAAACACCCGACAGAGTATCCATGATTGACATATATAGTTGGAAACTTTGAAAAGCAGGTTTAAGTTTCAAATTTTTATTTTCTCTATTCAGACGTAGGTTCTTCTGGTCTCTGAATGACTTTTTATAAATTTGAAGAATTTTTTTTATGCTAGTCTAAAATAATATTACATTTCTTTCATAAATATGTAATTAATATTTTAATAATCCCTTCTCCATAGCTTCTGATTACCTAGAAAACACTTTGTTAGTCAAACAAGTATTTTGAATACAGAGTTTGAGGCAAGGATCTTGTATGACTATGAGTCAGAGGTTAATTTGGCTTTTTTTCTCTTTTGTGACATCAGATGTTCTGCAAAATTTGCCAGTAGTAATACAGACATTCATGGAAACACCCCACTGTTCTAACCTCCTGTTTGGAACTTCGATACCTTACATTTAGTTCAAGTCTCATAAAAAGCAAGCCCATCTTGGACTTTGGGGGAATAAAGTATATCAGCAGTATGCCAAAGTTCAGTTTGGGTTTTCCCTATTGTTTGGTTGTATTCTGTTTTTCTTTTTCCACTGGACAGTATACTTAGGAAAATCAAACTCTAGAATCCTCACTTAGTCACAAATAAACTTGGCACGTGCTTAAAATTTTAATAAAATATGTAGGGGTCTTTCCTTTCTCAGTCTCTTAGGATCAGTAAGTAACAAGTTGAAATTTCCTCCTATCTAGTGAACAGTGTTTTAAAAGAACTAATGAAGAGCTTCTTAATAAAAGTGTTTTTTAAAGGTATGTGAGTGACAGTCTTTAACAGTTTAATTTGGAAAGAAGACTAGGCAGTGCATTATGTCTTCAGTATAAAAGTGGCTTATGTCATATAAATGACTGTTACAAATTAAGAAGTTATTTATGTTCTTAGTACAGTGTAAGCAAATTCCTTACTATAATTAAGAAGTTAGAAGAATTTTTTCCAAATAAAGACAGGAATATACAGAAACTCTTTTGATGATAATTAAGCTTTAAAACATTCTTCTTAAGAATTGTGCTAGTAATAAAGATAATTCTCAGAACTATAAACTTTCTTTCTATGGGATGTAATAACATCTGAACTTCCTCATAATGTAATTCCAAATCTCATTAGACTCTGATGACATTAAAAGTCCTTCAGAAGATGACAAAAAAAAAAAAAGAAGAGAGAGAGAGAGAAAAAAAATCCAACGATCTTCAACACAAACTAGAAACGTGTTCCGAGATTCCCTGCAGTCCAGAGAAGAAGCAATTAGATGCCTATTGCGTATTTATTAAGGGTGTCTCACCTTCTACAAAACCAACACGTCACAACCCGCATCAGTGAAAGGAGGATTGAAAGTATGTCCAGTCAACCCCTAAACGCTTGTGTGGTGCAGCTTCAGTGAGACTCTGGAGGGCACCATCTCTGGCGGGTGAATGTGATTTAACATGGTTAATGCACTGACCTAGTCTGGCTGTGGCTACACACCCCCTGTATGTTCCTCAAGAGGGAATCTTAGCTCGTGTGGAGACCTACACACCAGACTGAGAATGTTAACCTGAGCATGAGTATGAGAAAAACCTGCAAAAACACTGATTGCAGTGGAAACCATAGCCATTCTGATGAAGACAGTGACATACTTTTCCTTCAGTTTCTGTCACGCTTCTGTCTCTGACACTTCATTTTGTTTCTAAACATCCCTCCACCCCAATCAAGTACAGAACACCATATGGCTTCAATTCTGCTGTGTCAGTATTTTGTAAAGATAGTAAAAAGGAAATGTCATGAAAACAGTTTTTTCATTCTCTAAATGGATGCTTAAATCCTTTTGTTGTTGAAAAGGTAGTAACTCCCCATCTTACAGTGTTTTTACTGTTTAAATTTCAAATTCTAGAGATGATACTTGATTGTGAATATGCAGATATAGTCGCATTTATCTGAACTTGAGATTTCTCATTTCTACCAATTTTTCTGTTTTAAGATAAGATCATCAGGAGCTTAAGATTTTTCTTTGTTTTGAGATGTATTGAGTTATTCAAATAGTGTATAAAAAGTTACTGTAAAGTCCTATAAAATTGAGTACATTTACAATGAAAACTCTTGACCTATTGATGACATATTCAAGGAGAATTGACTTCTAATTCTGCAAAGAATACATTTTGTCTTTGGATTTGTGGATGGAGAGCTTCACCATGATGATTTCAAAGATGTTATCATTGTCCAAACTCTCTAATAAAAGAATATAGAAAAGGTAGTCTGACTGAGATGACCATTATTGTTTGCTTGTATCCTTAACTTTTTCACCTGAGATTTTCTTTTCTTTCATTTATAATTTAATTATGACACTTCAGAATTGCAATATTGTGATTGATTTTTAATTTGAATGTTCTTTGTAGAGCAAATACATGTGTAAAACCAGAAATCTCAAGAGGCGTTAAGAGAAGAGACAATGAGAATTGGTACACTATTTATTGTGCTCTAGATTTGTAGGAGTTAGTTATTTCTGGGATAAATTTATGTAGTATTCAGCAATTGAAAACACCCCTTCCTTTTTTAGGACTGATCCTTTGAAGCTAACTGAAGTGTAGTTTGTATATTAAGGAAGTTATTTTGAGGGAGGAAATTTCATTACATTCCAGATCTATAGGAATTCAGGGACAGCAGCTCTAGTTTAACAAATATATTTGACTTTTCTGGGGATGATAAAGGGAGAAAGAGAGATAGTTGGCATTATTTTGTTTAGACTTCTAAAGCACATTTTATGTGGCATGACAGATAAAAGCAATTTTGAAAATAAAGTCTGTCGGGGTTATAGAAGGAATAAAAAAATGAATTGGAATGTGGCTAGAGGAAAAAAAGCAAAGATCTATGATTTAACCAGTAAACCTAGGTTAAAAGATGCTAATTTGTTCAGTTCATTGCACCATATTTGTTAATGTTTGTTATGCAGCTCCTGACTTTTCTAGCAGTAAACTACACATGTGTGTAAACTATATTAATTTGTTTTTAATTTCCACAAACAGTATGTAATTATACATTAGTAACCCAATTATAGAGCCTGGTGAACCTGGGTAATCATATTCAACATAAGCTAATTAGGTGTTGAGTGTCAGTTTATTTGATCTCATTTAAAAATTCTTATTTTAATGCATTTCTATAATATTGATGGAGGAAAAAAATCATATTTTACCTTCTTATTCCTCATCTTTGTCTGCTTGTATTAAAATTGTGCTAATAATTTTGTAATAAATATTGTTAAATCCTTTCCTGCTGCTAGTCACTGTTTCAGTTTACAGTTGTACCATCAACTTGTTATATTAGTGTTGAACAAATTAGTGCATACCAATTCATGTTTCACATGTTCAGAAAAAAATGTACCTTTCTGTAAATAAGAAGGAGGCTGGAACAGAAGCTGCAGAAAAATCTCTTTTCTTTAATAAAATCCTACTTCTGCAGAGCTCTTCCATTGTTTTTTAAGCATATTCTAGTCTAGTTAAACATATTCCTAATTTTTCTCTTTTGACAAATTGATTCTAGGCTGCCTTCCTTTGAAGGAAGACTGTGGCTGACTGTTCCCTTGACTAAACTAATTTAGAACATATAGCATTTCACCCCCAAAATAAATACACTGTGGGAACAGAGGGTGGAAGAATGAAAATGAGGTTCTATTGGATGTTGGTTCTTTGTGCTAACAGTGCATCTTCAGCTATGTAAATGGTAGCACTTACAAGGGGAAATGTAGTCACAGGTTCAAGCCAGGTGCTTTCTTCCTCAGTCATATAATCGTAGACTATCTTGAGTTGGAAGGGACCCATAAGGATCGTTGTGTCCGGTTCCTGTTTATTACATATTATTATAATAAGCATGGAGTTTCAAATATCTTTCGCAGCAGTATGATTAGAAAACATTAGGAATTATTTGGGGAAAAAATGTTGTTTAAAAGAAAAGTGTATATATTTAAGTCAGGTTTACAGTATTCACTGAGAATCGAGTTCTTATGACGGATAGTCCAAGGACACTCTGAGTAAATATAAAGGACTGTAACTCAACATGACTTTTTTGGCTTTTTCATTACTAAGTCTGGAGGACTTGGCACAATATACTTCTACAACAGGAACATCAGATTTTAGATCTATTAACAGCAAGTAAATTATTTATCAACTTACAGGATATCAGGAGTTATTTGGCAGTTGGCAGGCATCAGCGAGCCATAGATTAACAGAACACCACTGTTGTGTAAAATATCTCCTGAGCAATCTATTTCAGAACAGAATTTTTTAATAGATACTCTTATTTTAATTTTTGCTGAGGACATAGAAGACCCTTTAGCTGCTTTTCTCACCTGCTATTGCTCTGTCTATAGGCATAATACTGTTTTATAGTGACTGAAAGGAGAGACTGAATACATTGCCAGTTGTTTCTGAAAGCAACATTTATATACAGCAACTTAACAGAGGAAAGAATTTGCACTGTATGTGAAAATCAGCAGCAAAACATGGGCACATTCTTGAACAGTTTTTTGGTCTTGTTACAATGGGAGAAAAAGTGGCAATAATAGAAAGACACAGTGGAAGATCGCAAGAGCCCATTTCTACAGAATGATTTCCTTGGGAAGCACATCCTGGGCTGCATCAAAAGCAGTGTGGCCAGCAGGTGAGGGAGGTGATTCTGCTGCTGTACTCAGCTGTAGCACTACCTACCACCTGAAGAAGCACCATGTCCAGCTCTGGACACCCGTGCTGTCCTCAGTATAAGAAAGACATGGGCCTGTTGGAGCAGGTTCAGAGTAGGTCACAGAAATTACCAAAGGGCTGGAGCACCTCTTCTACGAAGACAGGCTGAGATAGTTTGGGTTGTTCAGCCTAGAGAAGAGCAGGTTGTGGAGAGACCTCCTTGTGGCCTTCCAGGACTTAAAGGGGGCTCATAAAAAGAGGGAGACCAACTTTGCACATGGGCAGGTGTACAACTTTGTACAGGACAAGGGAGAATGGCTTTTAACTGAAAGAGGGTAAGGTTAGATTAGACGTAGGAATAAATTCTTTACTGTGAGGGTGGGGAGGCACTGGAACAAGTTGCCCAGAGAAAGTGTTGATGTTCCACTCCTGGAAACACTCAAATTCAGATTGCATGGGGACTGAGCATCCTGAGCTAGTGTTTGGCATTCCTGCTCATCATGGGGGAGTGATGAACTAGATGAACTTCAAGGTCCTTTCCAATGCTAGCCATTCTATGACTCTCACTGCAGGGGACCAGTCTCATCCCAGAGGAGTGGCTTGTTTCCCAAAGGGCTTGTTCCAGGCAAAATTTGGCAGATAGGCAATTTTGTTGTGCTAAAAGGTTTTCCTATTCTCCCATTTCTTATACTCTGTGCTTTTACTCTATCATGAAACTGTGAACAAAATAGCATTTTGTTGCCTTCTCTAGTTGCAGCTGCTTCTCCTCTGTAGAATAACTGAAAACACTGAAGCTTTTGCAGCATCTGCTGCTTTCTGTAGTGCCTCGAACTTTCTAAGCTACCTGTCATTTCAGTGTCTCTGATTCTCCTTGAATTTTATCTTGTTGTATTGGATCAAGAGCTTAGAAAAAAACAACAAACCTTAGGCATTTTCCTTTTTGGATGTGTTTCAGTGGAAAAGAAAGGCTTTAGCAGAAGACGATTTATCCCAAAATAGGAGCTTTCAAAAATTCTCCTGTAAACTTCAAAATAGACCCTCTTCGTACCTAGGATCCCAAGAGAAGCCAGGTGAGAGGGACAGAGGATGATAAGCAGGCCATTTTATTTAGGTGAACTAACAGTTATAATATATTAAGTTAGAATTGCTTAGTAGTGTGTTTTCCATTGCTTAAAATACTTGTATATTTACATTTTTTCCATGAAAACATTAAAAGGAGTAATCACCTGTGAATAACAAATTCTGAGTGAGAAGAGAATCTCTTGAACTACCATTGAATTTAGAAAAGAATATCACAGAAATTGTTCATATAATTTTTCCAATTAAAATTACAGTTGTGAATAAAACATATTTTTTCACAGGAAAATGTCCCTTATAGCAAAATAACATTAGGAAATGCAACTTATTTTCCTTTAAATTGACTTTTAAAAAACAAACAGAAGAATGTTGATTTAGCATAAAATTTTATATTAAAAAATAAAAAATAATGGCCTTACTAAAACTTTTTGGGTAACTGATTAACCATTATTAAAAATGGTGATAAAGTATTAAATATCTTATTAACAATACTTTAAAAGTTAAACAAGAAAACCAAACAAAAACCTCAAACAAACTCCACTGCCCTCAAAAAAACCCCAAAGGACAAACCAACAAAAATATCCCCAGAAAACGCAAAACCAACCCCAAACCTTGAAAAACAGGAAGAAAAACAGCCCTGCTAATATCTGCATATAATGAACAAGGGACACTAAATGGTGTAGGATACATTAATAAAAAGGATAAACCCTGAGAACTTGTCAGCATGGAAGATAGGTTAATTAACCCTACAGTGATGGCCACTCCTACCAGATGATGGACACCAACTATGTGTTGTGATTGACCTCATAACATACAATTCTTCATCTACAAAGAGGGCTAGCAAATAATTGGTCCTCAGAAAAAAGTAGAACCAGTCTGACAAGTACATATCATTCAATTCTCATTTAAAAATCCAGTGATTTTGATAACATTTGTCATTTCATACATTCATGCACTGACCACGCAGTTTCTGTTACCCATCCCAACACACGAAAATCTTGATACTTGTGGGGTAAGCTGAGTGATCTTTTCAAGTCGAATAAGTCTTTTGATAATTTTCCAAGCAGGACTATTACACCAAAAAATGCTGTGCTAAAGGAAAAATGGTGAGAACCAGATAATCTGAGTTCACTTACATGATGAGTACAGCTAAAGATTTAGGTTAATATGCTGGAAAAATAACAAGGAACTAATTTAATGAGAAGCATCGAGCTAATTTGTATGCAGAAATGTAGCTGTTTTTAGAGTCCTCCTCTCCCTTCATGAAATGCTGTTAGTATATAAAAACCAGTAATATTTCTGATCATGGACAAGTCACTCTTTTTCTTACATTTCAACCTTTTTTCCCTGCATTTCATGGTATGTCAGCTGACTAGTTTTACAACACATAATGTTTGCTGTTATAGAGGCTATACAGACACACTACCACTCCAGGGTATGAAACGGTTCATAAATGTTTGAAAAAGTGTTCCTGCCCCATTGGTTTTCAGAATATATAGGTACTCCACACACAAAAAGATCATCCACTTCTTACGACCGTACAGTACATGGCTGCTAAGAGACTGAACACCACATGCAAACACATAACCTCAGCAAACCTTTGGCAAACTTATTTCTAAGCTCTATTTGCATGAAAAAAATCTACGTTGGTTTTGGAAGTTACGATTTTTATTTTCATCTCAAAGTATGCACATCCAGCAGGTATATTATGAATTGGTATTTAAAAAAAAAACAACAAACAGCCCTTAAAGCAGGCATCCGGGAATCTGACACATAAACAAAAGAATAAAGCTATTTCTGCATTTTTTGTGGAAGCAAATGATATAAATGATATCACATAAAATCCTACTGTCAATTTTAAGTCATACTTTTTATGTTGTTTTCTCCTCTTTTTCTCTCTCTTTTTTTTTTTTTTGTGTTCTGTACCTCACTATTATCATAAACAGTGTCTCAGATTATGGTAAGAGGTAAGGAGGAAAAAGCCATTGTTCCATAGGAAGAAATGCATGTACTTAAGTAGGTATTGCGCAGAGTTATTTTCAACACTTTACACTCATCACATCTGATTTATTGTCCCTCCATATACCACAGAAGACTCAGAAGCTAGAATAACACTTGTTAAAGTGAAACACTTGAATAACACTTGAAGAGATGGAGGGGTGGCTCTTCATGTTAGGGAGGCTCTTGACACCATGGAAATTGAAACAAATGATGTGAAATCAACTGCCTATGGGTAAGAATCAGGGGGAAAGCTAATAAGACTGACATCCTGGTGAGAGTCTGTTATAGACCACCCAGCCGGGAAGAAGAGGTGGATAACTTAGTCTACAAGCAGCTGAAGGATGTTTCAAGATTACAAGCCCTTGTTCTTGCAGGTGACTTTAACCTGCCAGACATCCACTGGGAGCTCAACACAGTAGAGAAGAGGCAGTCTAAGA
>VWPU01011095.1:0-26949 GCA_013398955.1 Callaeas wilsoni
CCCCACTGCAATCCCCCTGGAATCCCTCTTCCCATCAGTCCTGCTCCAAGGCCTCGGGGACCAAGGTGACTTTTCCAATTCTTAAACAAAAGTGAGACCCAACCCTTCCCTCCCGGTTCCCCTCGGGATGTATTTGGACTTTCCAGCCATCTCCAGCTGCAGGATCCCTCGGGAGCGGTTCCCCCGGGGGGCTCCTGGGATCCTGCAGGCACAGGGAAAAGCCCCGGGAATGCCCTGGTTTGCCCCCAGCGAGGTCCCTCGGCCCCGGGGAAGGTTCCTCAGTGCCAAGGGGAGCTCCAGACCAAGCGATCCCCCAGGAATTGTTTCCCACCCCACTGCCCGGCTCCGGCTGCCACAGGCACGACTCCGCTCAGGGGAGAATCTCCCACTTTTTCCTTGGAGCACCCTCCCCGTGAGCCAGAGGTTCACCCCAGGGGCTCTGCTGAGTGGTGCAGTCCCCCCCGGTTCCAGGGCTGGGAATGCCAGGAGAGCAGCGGGACACGGGCGGGGTTAGGGAAGCAGCTCCCTGGCCAGGTTACGTTTCCCCACATGCAGCACCCCGTGGCCCCGGCCAAGCAGCACAAACCCCGCATGCAGACCCAGCCCCGAGCAGGCAGCAGGGACGGGGGGACACAGCCAGGAGCTCCCAAGCCCGGGGTTCCCAGCGGGAACTCCGGGGCCGCTCCCGGAGCAGGGGAGGCCGGGCAGGAGCGGGCTCTGCCTTCGGGAATCGCGGGGGCAGCAGCAGAGGAGCTGGGGACGAGCAGCGCTGGGTCTGGTCTTACCTTCTGCAGGTGGAGTGCAGCCCGAAAAAAGGAGAGAAACACCCCTTTAGCAACTTCAGTAAAACAACGGACTCGTCATCAACCCAGCAAACCCTCCCCCCTCCCACCACAACCACATTCCAAGGGTTTTGGGGCAGCCTGCAGGAACCCCAGGTGAGGAAGGATACACCTGCCAGGTGCTTCCAGTCCAGCTCCAATGTGGAAACCTTCACTGCCACCTGCACCTGGGAACGAACTCCGTGGAAGCCAGGTGGGCCCTTGGGAAGTCCCCCATGTGGAAACACCGTGGAACAGGAACTTGCTCACTCCTCATCCCCCTCAGCACTACTCCCAGCTCCCAATTCCAGGGAATACAGCAGCCCTGCACCCCAAACTTCCAGTGCTTTAAGGAGGCAGGAGCTTCCCTACCCCGGGGTGCTCCATGGGCTCCCCAAGAGTGCAGATCAGTGCCCGTTTGGAACGTTCCCCACAGCCCCGGGGGCACCTGTGGCGTCTCACGCTCTGCACCAACCCTGCCACAGCCGCACCCCGAGTGGGGATCTCTGCTCGCACACCAGGATTTCGGAGGGTCCTGGAGCTGCCGGGGGCCCCAAAGCAGGAATGGCACCAACCCTGCCACAGCAGCACCCCGAGTGGGGATCTCTGCTCGCACACCAGGATTTCGGAGGGTCCTGGAGCTGCCGGGGGCCCCAAAGCAGGAATGGGGGCAGGATCAAGGGCACTGCAGCCAGACACGGCAGTTCCATGTGTCCGAGGGCCCAGGAGAAACCTGGGGATGGGGATCAATCTGGAGGACACCACAAAGCTCTCAGAACACACTGATGTTGGACTAATTAACAGCTTTAATTAAAGGTCTATCACCACAACCAGGTCTGAGCTGCAGGAACATCAGGGAACAGGATATGGCGAGTCCTGGCTGGGAGCAAAATCCCTTTGCAGCCTTTCCATCTGGGGGTTTCAGGTGCAGGCAGCAGCCCCAGGATCACAGCACTGGTGCCCACAGGTCCTGCTCGGGCCCTTCTCCTCCTCAGGGAATGTGAACCAGCAGTTCCTGATCTTAGAGCAGGAATCAGAAGTGAAGCTCCTTCCTCTGGGGCTTTTGGGGCCTGGAGTTAAAATTTCAGTGTTTTTGGGATCCTCTCTGTATTTCTGCTACAGAACCACAAGCCAGCTTGTACTGAAGAGAAACCCCAAATGGAGGTAATTTTTGAGGCCTCAGCTCTGGTGTTTTCCAGGAGGGAGAGTCAAAAGCACTCAGGTTCCTCACCAACAGAGGGTTCCACCCCACACTTCTCCTGCACAGCAGGAAAACTTCTCTGCAATTATATCTTGGGGAAACAGCAAAAACTGCTACGACCACGCTGGGCTGGGATGAGAGAAGGGGAATAGTCTGTTAGTTATGGATTTCACACCTCTGTAAGAGGGATATGGACAGGGTCACCTGATGACAGGTTCTCCTACACACAATAATTGTATTTAACCCTCCCTGCCACTGGTAACAACCCAGCCTTTCTGTAGCAATGCTCTTGTTGAGCTATTAATTTTCAAACCAGCATTTTGCCCTACATTTATTATTTATGGATTCCACCAACTCATCTCCATGTTCTGCACAGACACCGAGTTGTTCAGAAACCAAGCCCTTGTCCCAGTCCCTCTCCAGCTCTCCTGCAGCCCCTTCAGGCCCTGCAAGGGGCTCTGAGCTCTCCCTGGATCCTTCTCTTCTCCAGGTGAGCACCCCGAGCTCTCCTAGCCTGGGTCCAGAGCAGAGGGGCTCCAGCCCTGGAGCAGCTCCAGGGCCTCCTCTGGGCTCTGTCCAGCAGCTCCAGGTCCTGCTGCTGTTGGCCCCAGGGCTGGGGCAGCTCTGCAGGTGGGGTCTCACCTGGGCACAGGGGAAGAATCCCCCCAGCGTGCTGCCCACACTTCAGGTGCTCCCCAGGGAACAACCCAGGGAGCACCACCACCAACTTCAGGCAGAAGTTTGGGATACAGAGCCAAAACCCAAGGAGCTGCTGGTGCCAGGACAGAGTTCCAGGGGCAGAAGCACCACCTCCAGCTCCCCCTCACTTCAGGAAAAGCCCTGCTAGAAGCCCCTGCCTGGTTCAGGGCAGGAGGTCCTGAACTCTGGGACAGCCAGGAGTGCCCAGAGGTGACACCAAACACACACTGACCCCACTGAACACTGACCTGGAGCTGGGCTCTGGCAGGCCCCTGACAGAACAGCCCCAACCCGAGCTTAAAGCAGAGACCTCCTGCACAGATCTCACCTGGAGACCAGGCCAAGGCCTCACGACACCCCTGCAGCTCTGCCCTCAGTCACAAACGTCACCTGGCAGCTGGTCATGTCCTCAGAGAAAGCCAAACCCCACTGGGAGCTGCAGGGACTCCCTGGAGCCCTCCCTGCTGCAGCCCCAATCCCAAGGAACTCTGAGACAAACACTGAACCATCCCACAACCAAAACACTTCCAACAAATTCCCCCTTCCCACCGGCTAAAGGCTGTGAAAGAGCCACAGAACCCCAGCTGAGGGTGAGAAATCCTGCACAGGACACCCCCAAGAGCTTGGCAGGGGTTTATGGACATTTTACAAACCCACATTCCAGGGATCTGAGGTAACCCAGGCTGGTGATTCCTCAGGAAGGAACGTCTGGATGTCCCTGTCCCACCCCAGACACTCAACGTGACCAATATCCAAACCCTGGGACAAGATCTCAGGGTGCCCCAGGACAAGGCATGGAGGGACAGGACGCAGGGAATGGCTCTCCAGTGCCAGAGGGCAGGGATGGATGGGATATTGGGAAGGAATAGTTCCCTGGGAGGGTGGCAGGCCCTGGCACAGGGTGCCCAGAGCAGCTGCGGCTGCCCCTGGATCCCTGGCAGTGCCCAAGGCCAGGCTGGACACTGGGGCTGGGAGCAGCCTGGGACAGTGGGAGGTGTCCCTGCCATGGCAGGGGTGGCACCGGGTGGGCTTTGAGGCCTCTTCCCACCCAACCCAGTCTGGGATCCTCTGACTCCCTCTCTAGTCCAAAAACCACCAGTGAAAAGGGAAATTTGGCTTCTGTGCCTTGTTTCCCCTCAAAAAGTGGTTTGAGAGTCTGGTTTGGTTCATGTCAGAAGTTTCATGGATATCTGAAGTGAAGCAGCCAGAGCACCCTGTCTGCTCTCATTTCAGAGATGGAGGCAGTGCTTTGATTATTTCCTTGTTTAACCATTATTTGGGCAAAACCAGCTCCTGTGTTTGGCCCGAGCCTCACAGGATGGTGCTCTACATAAAATCCAAGGAAAAAATGGAGTATTATTGGCTATTGAGAGGAAAAGCCAGCAGACATATCTTCCAAAAAGCTCTTCCTGATTAGATACACTTACACTGATTTTAACCCAGGGAGACCAAGGAAATCCAATGGCAAATCAAAATTTTTGATTTAAACAGCGACTTCTCATCAGACCAAAGTGATTCCCTGTTGCTGACTCAGTGCCCACCTATGCCATCAATCCCAGGCCTTCCAGAGCAGGGATGGTTCCCAGCTGGCTGCCGGGAGAACGCCACTATCCCACACACCTTCAGAGCCTCCCCTGGCAGTGCCACAGCACGCCCGGGCTTCCCCGAGCCTCGATGCCAGCGCAGATAAGGCCACAAACCCGGGATGCAGGGCAGGGGCTGGAGCCAGCTCTGGGCACGCTGCCCATCCATGGGCGTTTTTCCACGGATTTCCCTGGAGCAGGCTGCAGGCGCCGGCCTGCAGGCGGGACGGGCTCTCCGGGGAGCAGGGCAGCCTGTCCCAACAGGCAAACGGGGAAAAGGGGGTGACATCACACAGAACAGGGGAGTCTCAGCTTCGGGCTGTCTGAGGAATCCCATCCCGACTCCCCAGGGCCTGGCCCTGGGCTGACCCTGACAAACGTCACCACCGAAGGCCCTTGAGAAACAGGGTAAAACCCTAAGGCCAGGTGAGGCCAGCCAGGATCCCCTGGGCTCTGCACGGCTACAAATCAATCTTATGAAAGCCCTGGTCTTGTCCGAAAACCCCCAAATTGTCCTGCACATGGCAGAAATCCCTTTTTGCCCCAATCCCTGATTTTCTTCCACACTCCACTGCAATTCCCTGCAATTCCAAACCCCCCACACCAGACCTGGTGGTTCCAAGCCCCCTGAGCTCTCCCCATGCCCTGGAGCTGCCTCCCGGAGCAGCTCCCGCCCGGGCACATCCCAGGGATCACTGCAGGGAGAGGGACTGGCTGCCCTGGCAAACAGGGGAACGACCCCAGCTGGGCTCCCCGTTCCCCGTGCCTCATTCCCAGTCTCTGGGAAAGCCACTCGTCACTTCCAAACCCGCTCTTGTCACTTCCAAACCCGCTCTCAGTTCACTCTTTCCGGGATTTTCAAAAGCCTGCTGTGAAAGGTGATGTTTAAATTAACTCGTCACCTCCCAGGATCTGAGGCCATAGACAGGGAGTTAAAACCCATAACAAACACACCCCAAAGTCAAAGCTGGCAGAGTTTAAGGATGAGGTGCTTTGTGGGAATCCTTGCTCCCGAAGGGATCTGCAGTTTGGTTTACTGAAAGCCAGCTGCACTGAGGACAGACTCGCACCCCTCACCCAGCCGAGGGTGTCACCCGCTGCCAGAGCCTCTCCAGAACCTCCACACGGCAGGACTCAAAGCCTGGAGAGCTCCACACGCTCACCTGGCAGCTTTTATTCCTGCCCTAGCAGGAGTTTTCCCTTAATAAAAGCTGGTTTGTGTTAAGCCGATCTTGTCACGGGCTATGACTGATCAGAACCCCAGCCTAGCCACAAATCCTGGCACTGACTGCAATTTAATTGCTTCAGAAGTGGCAATCCTTCGGCTTTTAACCTAAATAAAGCTTTATTACACCGAAATAAAGCTTTATTACATCAATGTAATATTTAAAAGCAAAGATCCCTGCCCAGCATCCCAGTGTGGCCAAGGGGAAGAGCTGAAATTCGAGTTTCCCACCTGGCTGTTCCCACAAACACCTTTGGGATTGGTGCTCAAGGCAGCTCCTTTAGAGAGGAAAACAACTCCCAGAGCTCAGGCTCAGCCCCAGATCAGCTCTAAAAGGAGGAGGCTGAGAAGGATGAAAGGCACAGCTGCATTTCTGCTCTGCTTTTTTTGGCTGTTTGGTCCAAAATCTGCCCTGACAGCCACGGACCGGATGTTTTGGGTCCCACCTGGGCTCCTGCCTGAGACTCTGCCCAAAAACCACTGAATTTTGCTAAAAAGGTTCATCGGTGTCAGTGCTGGGTGTTGCTGCCCTCGTGCTCTGCCACCAGCACTGACCAGTGAGCTCCAGCCTGACCAGTGCCCCCCAGGCCTGACCAGCGCCCGAGGGGCTGACTCTGAGCTGCAGTTTGTGCATTTGGATTAACAATATTTGGTTTAACGACATCTAGCACAAAACTGCAGCTGCCCCTGGCTGGCAAAGCCTGGCTGTCCCACCCAGAGTGAGGGGCACCCTCGGGGCAGCAGCTCAGCCCCACTTTGGTCACTCCCCAGGAGCTAAATGAGTCCATTTGGTGTCCCTGAGACTGGATAAATCCCACATTTCCCAGAGCAAACAGCCCTGAGCCATCCTCAGCTCGAGTGGGAGATGCTGCTGGGACAGCACAATTCCTGCACTTGGGCCTTGACTGCTTCCTGCAAAGCAGTTGGATTGCTGGATCCAGCTGGCAAAGGGGAGTGGAAAACAAAATTAAGTCAAATTTAGGATGGCTGCTTAATTCCAAAATAGATAAGCAGGCCCGGCCCATCCTCTTTATCCCTCTCTCTTTTTCTTCGCTCCCAGAAGAAATACTTTGTACTTCATATGGACTGCTGCTCCTCACTCATCCCTGGGAAAGCTGGCTCCCACCTCTCCATCCCTGGCAAAGCTGGCTCCCACGTCCCCATCCCTGGCAAAGCTGGCTCCCACGTCCCCATCCCTGGCAAAGCTGGCTCCCACCTCTCCATCCCTGGGAAAGCTGGCTCCCACCTCTGCATCCCTGGGAAAGCTGATTCCCACCTCTCCATCCCTGGGAAAGCTGGCTCCCACCTCTCCATCCCTGGCAAAGCTGGCTCCCACCTCTCCATCCCTGGCAAAGCTGGCTCCCACCTCTCCATCCCTGGCAAAGCTGGCTCCCACCTCTCCATCCCTGGCAAAGCTGGCTCCCACCTCTCCATCCCTGGCAAAGCTGGCTCCCACCTCTCCATCCCTGGCAAAGCTGGCTCCCACCTCTCCATCCCTGGCAAAGCTGGCTCCCACCTCTCCATCCCTGGCAAAGCTGGCTCCCACCTCTCCATCCCTGGCAAAGCTGGCTCCCACCTCTCCATCCCTGGCAAAGCTGGCTCCCACCTCTCCATCCCTGGCAAAGCTGGCTCCCACCTCTCCATCCCTGGCAAAGCTGGCTCCCACCTCTCCATCCCTGGCAAAGCTGGCTCCCACCTCTCCATCCCTGGGAGAGACAGGAGAGCCAGCACTCTGGGACTGAGCTGAGCAGCTCAGGAGCTGCACTGGAGCTGCTCCGTGTCCCAAGCAGATGGATACCATGGAGCTGGCCCCTGCTCTGCCCAGCATCCCACCAGGCTGCTCCGGGGCCCAGGAATGTCCCTAAGGAATAAGCACACCCCCCTCCAGGCAGAACAAAGGAGAACAGCACCAGGAACCAAGTTTTCTGTGTAGGAATCTTTAACTGAGGCTGCTTCATTACTCCCATGGTAAATGAGGAGTTTTGGCTTATGTCAAACTGACCATTCACTTCTTCTTTAAAGAAGAAATTAAAAATTGTTACATTTTCTTCAGTCCCTGGAGCCTGAAGCCCCTGACCAGGTCTGCAGCCAAGTCCTGCACACCTGGGAACTGGGATGACCCTTACCCAGCTCACTGGGGAAAAGCACTGGAGACCTGGGAGCTGTTTGTGAATGGGAGCCAGACTCCAAACCCACATTTCAGTCCCAAAATTCCTCGGGAGTTTGGGGTTAACAGCAAACTACACTAAGCTGGAACCAGAGCATCAGTGGGTTTTACTGGTTTACTCAACTCACCTGATTTCCTTAAGTCCTTCTTTCTGGATAACTTGAAGGATCTCTTTATGGCTCATGGGTGTGTTGGGATATTTCTCCAGGACCTGGCAAGCAAGAGCAGATTGGGAGGAAGTTACTCCTTTGCATTCTGAATTTACACTGGACTGCACCAAAACCTACAATTAATGGCTTGGACTTCTCCAAGGACACAACCCAGAAAGAACTACAGACCCTCCACACCACGTCCTGAAGGACTCAGGGAGCAGAGAGGTTCCAGACATTGGCTAAAGGACTTCTCTTAGTGCAATTCCCAGTTTTATTTCCAGCGTGCTGCCCTCAGCATTCCCTGGAGGAAGAAATGCTCCACAGCCATGGGGTAGCTCCCCAACCAGGAACTCCACTTGGAACGCTGCAGGAACTGTCCAGTACCTCAGACACACTTCCAAAACCCCAAATCCTTAAGCTGAAACAGTTACTGAGCAGCGTGGCTGAAAGTGTTAAAGTTGCAGGAAATGGGGCTTTGACACTGCTGGGGCTGTCTGAAACTCTCTGCACGCAGTCCGGGCTGAAAGCCCCTAACTCTGGCCCATGAAAATGGGTCCTCTGCTAAGCCGCCGCATTCCCAGCCCTTCCCCAGCCCGCTGGGATCCATCCCCGTGCTCCCTTCCGAGGGGGCTGACGTGCAGAAGTACAGCTGAGGCAGCGGCCAGGGAGCTGCTGGAGGCTGCAGCAGGCAGATGCCAGTCACCACACGTCACCGGGATATTTTCGGCCACGTTTGTGCTGGGGAGGGGGATGGGCAGGAAATGCCTCGTTTCCATCTTAATCATCAGCTTTTGACCCGAGCCCAGCACATCAAACCCCAGGCCTGACTTAGGCTCAGCACAAACCCCGCGGTGACTCTGCAGAAGGAAAGGAGCAGTTTCGATTCCTCTCTTGAGCAGCTGTGCAGAACCCACGGCCCCTCCAGGACCCTGCCCCTCATTCCCTCCAGGAACACCAGGTTATCCCGACCCGGCTCTCCTGGAAAGGGCTTTGCAAGGCCCCTGCTGAGCGGCAGCATCTCCCTGCTCCCAGAACAAATCCCTACATTCAGCTCCACCTGCAGCTCTGGAAGCTCCAGCTGACGGCCCCATCCCGGAAAATCTCTTGTTAAGTGATGTTGAGGCCTGACCCACGGAATCGTGGAATGGTTTGGGTGGGAAGGGACCCTAAAGCCCATCCAGTGCCACCCCTGCCATGGGCAGGGACACCTTCCACTGTCCCAGGGTGCTCCCAGTCCCAGTGTCCAACCTGGCCTTGGGCACTGCCAGGGAAGGAGCAGACACAGCTTCTCCAGGCAGATCTAAGTGGGATTTCCTCGCACCCATGGTGCAGCCTCAGGAGCTCATCCCACCTCACTTCCAGCTCTGCTGTGACTTCGGACAGCACAGGAAAAGGATCGGGAGCTGAGGGGTTTGCAGCGTGATCTCAGCCAGGTCAGTGCCGTGTTTGGTTTCCATCACCCCTGACCCGTGTTCACACCGCTCTGCCCAGGACACAGCTCACTCCGTACCATTGCCTTGGAGCTGGAGCCCAAAGCTCATTCGGGGAGCACAGGGAAGGCCAGAAATTAAGGATAACCACTTCCATCTGTGGTTTCAACCTTCTCACTGCAGGTGGTGAAATCAGGAGAGAAGTGAAGTAGAGCTGAGTCCATTCACACGGAACTCGGGGCATTGGCCACTGCTCCCACACAAACCTCTACCTGTGCATTTTCCTCCTGGGCACTGCGTATCCCCTGACCTTCCCTGCCTGGACGTGCTCCGGACGAGCCCCACCTGGCCCAGACTGGAGCAGCAGCACCACGTTCCATGCCTTGGTCACCAGGCACCCCCTCAGTGGGAGTGAAGGGCGCGTTCCACCGGGAACCTCGGCAGTCAGGGCAGAGGGAGAAAAGCTGCTCCAGTCCTATCCCTGCCTGCTTCCCTGCACCTCTCCCAGGTAACCCTTCCCGTGTCCCCTTCCACAGGGCTCTTGCCCATGGCTGAGCTCAGCAGGATGAGGCTGGATGGGTCTGGCCTCCTGCCACCCCGCCTGGCTTCCTGCAAATCGTGCTGGGCTGCTCTGGGAAGGTCACTGGGGAAGATCAACCAGCTCTGCCGCGTGTCTCTGCTCTCCAGGAGATTCCTAGAACCACAGAATGATTTAGATTGGAAAATCCCTCGGAGATCATCAAGTCTGACCCACTCCCCAGCACTGCCAAGGCCACCACGGCCCTATGTCCCCAAGTGCCACATCTGCAGGGCTTTTAAATCGTTCCAGGGATGGGGACTCCACCCCTGCCCTGGGCAGCTGTGCCAGCCCTTTCCAGGAAGGGATTTTCCCCAATGTCCACCCTGCCCCTGCCCTGGCCCAGCCTGAGGCCGTTCCCTCTCCTCCTGTCCCTGTTCCCTGGGAGCAGAGCCCGACCCCCCCGGCTGCCCCCTCCTGTCAGGGACTTGTGCAGAGCCACAAGGTCCCCCCTGAGCCTCCTTTTCTCCAGGCTGAGCCCCTTCCCAGCTCCCTCAGCCGCTCCTGGGGCTCCAGCCCCTTCCCAGCTCCGTTCCCTGCCCTGGACACGCTCCAGCCCCTTCCCAGCTCCGTTCCCTGCCCTGGACACGCTCCAGTCCCTCGGGGTCTCCCCTGTGCTGCACACAGGACATGTTTCCAGAGGCCGACGCTTCCCAGAATCCCCACAGCACCCAGGTCTTGGAGAACAAGGCACAGACTCCAGCATGAGGCTGGACTCCCTGATCCTGGAGGTCTTTCCCTCCCTCAGTGGTTCTGTGGTTAAGGCAGCTGCTGCCCCACGTGTGTCCTGGCTCACCGAGGCTTCGTAACTCAGCATCGGAGCTTCGTGCGCAGAGCAGGCGCAGCCCCGGGGACGCCCAGGAAAGGAGCAGAGCGGCTCCCCAGCCCGAGAGCAGTCTGCGCTCCCCTGACAGCAGGCTCACCTACGCTCTTTAGGAAACGTGTTCAGTATTAGCTCTCAGCCTCGTTAGATAAACAAAGCAGCTCACACCTCCAGCTGCAGCAGTGACTCCGTGCTGCCGGACAGGCTGATCCAGAAGAACCAGGAATGAGGATTAGAGACTCTTAACAGAACAGCTACACCTTTAAAGAATAGATACACCTTAAGTACCTTCTCCCCTCTCTTCTGCCCTTTTAATCCCATATCAGATCTTTCACTTGAGTAAGTTTTAGTCACTGTGTGTAAATAAATAAAATCCTACTGTGCCACAGGACTGAGTCTGAGAGGCAACTCAGCTCTGAACAACTGAGCCAAGCTCGTTGTCAACAAAAAACATTAATCCTGGAATGGTTTGGGTGAGAAGGGACCCTAACGCCCATCCCATTCCACCCCTGCCATGGCAGGGACACCTCCCACTGTCCCAGGGTGCTCCCAGCCCCAGTGTCCAGCCTGGCCTTGGGCACTGCCAGGGATCCAGGGGCAGCCACAGCTGCTCTGGGCACCCTGTGCCAGTGGAGTTCTCCCTACAAGAGTTACCTGTTTTACCGTACAGATCACCTTGCATCCTGAACACTGTCCTGGTCCAAGAATCACAGAATGGTCAGGCTTGGAAGGGACCTTAAAGATCATCTGATTCCAATCCCTGAGGACCTCGTTTTCTGGTTCCAAAAAAACAGGACCATCAGGAGAAAATCTGTTTCCTCGCTTTATGTCCTGGTTGGGCTTGGAGGGCTTTCCCAACCTCAACGATTCTTCCAACCTCTTTTAATTACTGTTTTGCTGAACTCAACTCAAAGTCCACTTTCTGCTTCCAGGTCAACCTGTTGCAACACACCCCAGAGGAACCCTCCTGCTCTGGCTGTGCTGCCCACTGGCATTCCAAAATTTAAGGACTCAAGAATTCCCAGTGGAAAAAGCTGCACTTCCAGCACCTCCCTGTGTGACAAGGACTGCCGCACAGCGAGTGTCCTCTCAGCCTTGAAGGAAAATATGTCCACCACGAGTCTGAGCTTGCTGCTGGAGGCAGCGATGGGGACAAGCAGCTCCCAGCCAGCAGAAGGACAGGGGTGGGGAGGAGAATGGGATGGGAAGGTGCTGGACCTCTGAGAGGACCCCCAGTGACCGGTGGTGGTGCCTTTTAAATGACTGACAAAGCCCAGCACTGTGGGGGGACAGACCAAAACCCATCCCAACAGGTGTTCATGAGTTGTTTATCATCATCAGTGTTCTGGTGCAAGAATAAGAGGGGTTTGAAAGTTCCAATCAAACCAGCCACCCTCTAACCATGACTCTCTCCAAGGCTGGCTGCCTTGGGAGCAGTTTGGCGTGTGTTTGCCAGCACGGATAACCCCAACTCCAAAACAATCTCACCTCCACCTCAAAGCTTCCACTGCATTTTGAGAGATCTTTCCAAGAGGAACCAACAGCCCCTCTCTCTGTGCCTCGGGAACAGCAGCTGGTGCTCCCTGGGAGCTCCGGGGGTGACGGCAATTGCCACCAGCGGCACCACAAGCACCCTGGGCAATGGGAGCCACAGGCTGTGCCAGAGGCTTCCGTGTCCACACAGACCCGGTTTTGGCACCGGACACGGGCACAGCTTCACCCCCAAAACGCCCCAGAACCCCCAAAACACTGACACACGTGGCACAGACACAAAGGGACCTGTGCTACCAGGGGGGCTTAAAGAGCACAGAGAAAGAAATGCCAGCCACAACAACCCCTGCAGAGCTCCAGAGTGGGGCAGAGGGGCTGGAAAAGGCCCTGGGCTGCCGGTGTGAGTGCCTGGACATGAGCCCAGGTGTGCCCAGCTGGGCAAGAGGCCACTGGCCCCTGGGCTGGGCCGGCTCTGGGGTGGCAGCAGGGCCAGGGCAGTGCCCGTCCCCTGTGCTGGCACTGCTGGGGCACCTCCAGGGCTGGGGCAGCTCGGGGCCCCGCCTGACAAGGGAGACTCTGAGGGGCTGGAGCGTGTCCAGGGCAGGGACTGGAGCTGGGAAGGGGCTGGAGCGGGTCCAGGGCAGGGAACGGAGCCCGGCCGGGGCTGGAGCGTGTCCAGGGCAGGGACTGGAGCTGGGAAGGGGCTGGAGCGGGTCCAGGGCAGGGAACGGAGCCCGGCCGGGGCTGGAGCGTGTCCAGGGCAGGGACTGGAGCTGGGAAGGGGCTGGAGTGTGTCCAGGGCAGGGAACAAGCTCCTTCCTTCCACTTTCAGTGCTGGGTCTTCAGGAAATTCAGCAACAGCTGAACAAAACCCAGCGTTTAGTGCTGATTACTGGGCTAAGAGGGACGAACACTCTGACAGGGAACCCTCTGCGTCTGCCACAGGGAATGAATCCTCCCCCCCACTCACACGCACCGAGGTTCACGGCTCAGCAAGAGCTGCAGAGCAGGCTCAGGACACCACGGGGACACGCAGGACACCACGGGGAAGTGCCACCAGGGCAAGGACTCACGCGTGGAACGGGAGCTGAAACCCTCAGCGTGGGATTTACATCCAGCCCTGCCCTCGCCCAGACCAGCCCAGCACAACCCCCCTTACTGGGCATCGCGGGCAGCTCTCGGCTCTGCCCCTGCCAGCAGGAAGAGCTGGCCACGTTATTCCATTTAGGAAAGCTCTGAGTGATCCAAGCTCTGCCCACATAAATCCGATGGCGGATCGTGCCAGTGCTCAGAATTAAAAGCCTCATGGAAACATGTGTCTGAAGTGGTTGGGTTTGTTTGGGGTTGTTTTACCAGCAATCAGCCCATCAAGGTTTAAACCAGAGATTCTCCAAGGCTGGATATGAAGGAGCACCTCAGTCCATGAATGCTTGCAGCAAGTTTTCGCAAAAATGCACTTTGGAATTCCTGCTATTGGTTATTCTCTTATGCAAAGAGGGATTTAAAACTGGACCATAACGTTATAAACACGATCAGCACTTACACTCAGGCTCCTTCCTGGAAATAGTACTTAAACTTGCTAAATCCATGAATCCACAGCAGCTGAGGAGCTTCCACCTGGATCAGCACATGCTTTGGAGAGACAGGCAGCAAAACCTGATCATCTGGTTACACCTCACATCCAGCACGGAGCCCTCAGCTCCCGGCTGCTCCTTCCCAGGAGGAGAATTCCAGCTGCAGCTACAGACACCAGCAAAAGCTGCACGTTTCCTTCCAGCAGGGAATCATCCCCTGCAATGCAAACCTGGCAGAGAAGTGGGTCAGCTATAAAAAGCCCCGGGTGGATGTGAAATTCCTGCTCAGTCACCCCCGAGCAGCCGAGAAAACACCGCAGGAGCCCCGGGAGCCCCGGGGACGAAGGACTTGACCCAGATTGCAGGATTTGCTCCACTCATCCAATTAGCCAAATGCTGCCCAAGGTTTCAGGCAGAAACGAGGTCAGGGAGGAAGGGACAATCCCGTGTCACCAGAAGCCAGGTGCCATTAAAGGCCACGTTTCACACTGAGCTGTCACAGGCTCGGAAGGGGCTGGAGCAGCAGCAGGGGAGGGGAGATCCCAGAGCCACCTCCCTCCTTGGGGACCTGGACAGACACCTGCCCAACTGGGAGAGCAACAAGAGCCTGGAGGAGGACAGAGGAGGACTCCAGGTCCTGCTGCCACAGCAGCTCCATGGGCACTCCCTGCTTGTTCCTGCTGAAATCCACCCTGGAGAGGCGGGGCAGGACAGGGACACCGGGCGGGGGCTGGTTCCACCGCTGAGCAAGGGCAGGAACCAACGCTGGAATCCCAGAATGGCTTGGGAAGGGACTGGGAATGGCACTGGAAGGGACCCTAAAGCCCCTCCAGTGCCACCCCTGCCATGGGCAGGGACACCTCCCACTGTCCCAGGCTGCTCCCAGCCCCAGTGTCCAGCCTGGCCTTGGGCACTGCCAGGGATCCAGGGGCAGCCACAGCTGCTCTGGGCACCCTGTGCCAGGGCCTCCCACCCTCCCAGGGAACAATTCCTTCCCAATCTCCCATCCAGCCCTGCCCTCTAAACTGTCTGTATTTGTGATGTTTCATTTCAAATACCTGTCCAAAAGTGCTTCTCTAAACAGAACATTTCTGGATCAGTGGGAAACTCATCCAACCAAAAGACACCGTGACCATTCTGCCCTGAGCTCCCACCAGCTTCCAAACCTCCCACCCAGTTCCTCAACAAGCCCAGCTCTAAGTGGAGAATAAAGAGTTTCAGAGAATCACAGGAAATCCTGAGCTGGAAGAGCCCCACAGGAATCAAGCCCAACTCCTCAGTTTCAAAGAAGCCCAACAGGATTACACCAGCCTCAAAGGTCAGGACAGGTTTGCTGCCTAGGATGGATTTTTGTGGGGAAAATCAGGAGTGACCTCCTATAGAACAACTCAAAGCTTCTGGCCTGGGAGCTTACATCCCTGAATTCAGACCAGCGAACAACCTGGAACAGCATCCCTGAGTGGGGCTTGAGTGCAACATCCCTTCAGGAATAACGTGCGGATGAGGTGGGAGAGGGGCACACGTTTGTTGGTGGGGATTAACAGGGTGGCCTTTTCCAAAAAACCCCTCTGCCTTATCCCTGAAGGTTTGGGAAAGCTGAGGGGTTGTACAGCGGATCTGAAAGTGACACGGGAAGGTCCCAATTATCAGCAAGAGATAATTATTAATTCTAATTATTAATTCCTAAGACAGATTGCTGCACCACTCCTGGGTGTCCATTCAGGCTCTTCCATGCAGCACAAGAATTCAGGATCCACACACAAAACAGACCGAGTTGGAGCATTTTTTGGTGCACTGAGCTGTCAAGTCTTCAGCTCCCAATAGGTATTTTTAGAATTAAATTCGTGTTTGAGTTCAAGCCCTGCAGCAGCACCTGCCTTGAGCTGGGGCAGCTGGCACAGGGCCGGAGCACGTCACCGTTTCCCAGCTGGCAAGTTCCTGGGAATGCAGCTGGACAGCAGACAGGGAAGAGGTCAGAGTCCCAAAGCTGCACAGCAGCCCCACAAGGAAGTCCCCAAAAAAAGCCCGGGCAGGGAGCCAGCCCAGCCAGGCAGCACGGCGGGGCCCGGGAGGAGCTTCCAGGACTTCTGCAGGAAAGCCTGGCACGGCAAAGCCAGCACTGGTGCTGCCACACTCAGACACCTTGCTCCCCCTAACTCCCCGCCTTGTCCCAAAGGCCCGAATGCCCCCGAGGGCACCGAGCTCCGATGTCCCGGCGGGGCTGGAAGGTGCTCCTGCTCCTCCAGCCCGGCGGGGCTCCGAGCGCCAGACTCCCGGGCTGCACCACCGTGCGCCAGCAGAGCGGGAGCAGGATCAGGGACCTAATCCCAGCTAAGAACAGCGTCACCTCCTCTTTTAGTGAAGGAAAGAAAAGCTTCACGATCGAGTTTGCCAGGCAGCTTCACACCCCTGTGGGCGCTGGAGACAGAGGCCAGAGCAAGGGCAGGGCTGGCACAGTCCTGGGATCACCGAGGTTGGAAAAGCCCTCTGGGACCGTCGAGTCCATCCTGTGTCCGATCCCAACCCTGTTCCCAGCCCAGAGCACCGAGTGCCATGTCCAGTCCTTCCCTGAGGACAAAGATGACCCCAGCCATCAGGGCATCTGGAGCCACCGCATTTCCCCGCTCAGGTGCCCGTGGAGGACACAGGAGCCAACCTGAGCCCGGGCAGCTCCTCTGGAGGGTACTGCTTCCCACATTCCTGCCCTCTGGAGCAGAGCAGAAACCTCAGCACTCATCCCTTCCTTTTAAGGCTGGAAAACACACAGCTGTCCACAGGCCTAGAGGAGACATCAGCTCAAAGATGGACAGGAAGCCTCAGTGGCCTGAACTGTCGCAATAAATGGCATTTGAAGCACATTTAGGGGAAGTGAACTGTGCATGGAGACTATAAATAAAACCGCTTACTGAAGTGTTCATTTATAACCCAAAACCTTTAACTGAAAAAAGCGTTCCTCGCAGAATTTCTATTTGACAGCAAGAGCAACAAGTGGCAGAAGGGAAGGGAAGCCCCTCGAACCCTCCCAGCACAAGGAAATAAGGAAAACCAGCACTTTAGGCACTTCAAGCCTTGAGCCAGGCACTGAAGAGCCGGGGCAGTGCTGTGCCTCCCCAGGGGGGTGTGAATCCCCACGTGTCCCAAAGCAGGAGGTCACACTCACACACAGGTGGCTACTTCAGCTGCCTCTCCAAACAGGGGTTTATTTAGGAGAAGAAAAACCATCCCAGGTCACGCATGAAGGAAAATGTGCCTGCTGAAGGATAAACCCATCCCTGCCACTACACCGCTGAGCTGGGACAACTCTCTCGGCTGCCTTCTGAACAAGTCTGGGCTCCAGCTCTCCAGCAAGAACTGGGGTGTGCAGGTTCAGATGGAAACAGCTGCAGGAAGGGAGCAAAGAGACTCTGAACTCCTGTCCCCGCCTTTGAAAGATTCTGCACGAGAGGGAAGCAGACTTTGCCAGTGATGGGGCGAGTTAATGCTTTAAAACTGAGATGACTGAGCTCAGGGAGACTTTAATCCTCAGGGAATCCCTCACTCCATACTGTTCTAATGGCAGTTCCTCGGAGTAGCCTGGGATAGTGGCAGGGCTATGGCAAGGCTTGGAATGGGATCAGCTTTATGGTCAAAGGCTCCCAGCCCCAGTGTCCAGCCTGGCCTTCGGCACTGCCAGGGATCCAGGGGCAGCCACAGCGGCTCTGGGCACCCTGTGCCAGGGCCTGCCACCCTCCCAGGGAACAATTCCTTCCCAGTATCCCATCCAGCCCTACCCTCTGGCACTGGGAAGCCATTCCCTGGGTCCTGTCCCTCCATCCCTTGTCCCAGTCCCTCTCCAGCTCTCCTGGAGCCCCTTTAGGCCCTGCAAGGGGCTCTGAGCTCTCCCTGGATCCTTCTCTTCTCCAGGTGAGCACCCCCAGCTCTCCCAGCCTGGCTCCAGAGCAGAGGGGCTCCAGCCCTGGAGCAGCTCCGGGGCCTCCTCTGGGCTCTGTCCAGCAGCTCCAGGTCCTGCTGCTGTTGGCCCAGGGCTGGGGCAGCTCTGCAGGTGGGGTCTCACCTGGGCACAGGGGCTTCCACTGGAGCCTCTCCAGCAGCCCCCAGAACTGATCACCACTCTGAACACAAACCATGGTCGTGCATCCTGTGCCAGCAAGCACAGAGAAAAGAGAACTGGGCTCTGTTATCCCAGGGGATGCTCCACTGGGACAGTATAGACTGAGCTCAGGAAAAGCTGGGAGGGATGATATTTTTGCTGCCTCTTGTAAGAGGCTGGAGAGCAAATTCCAATTTCCCCACATGGAAAGGAGAAAAGAAAGAACACAAACTGCAGGATTTTCCAGAAGAAGGAATAGGATCATTTTTACCAAGTGATCTTATGAAATCAATTTTGAATTCAGGATCCAGTGAAACTCAGGGAACTTGTGCACTCAGGCTCCTGCAGGGACAGCACAGCCATCAGAATATCCCTGACATGAATATCCAGTTATCAGAGTACCAACAACACGGATATCATGCCTAATACCCATAAGGGCCCTGAGAACAGCTTCAGGAGAACACAGTTCCCAGCTGTGCTTCTGACAAGAAAGTTTTCACGTGCCCCACAGAGAGAAGTTCACAAGTTCAGACCCTGCCCTGAAGCCGCCTCCCTACAATGACATCCAGAGCTTCCTGTGCCCAGCAGCCACACCAGCCTGGCTCAGAAGGAACAAGAGTGCTTTTAACCCAGGACTGCTTCGGGTGTTCTTACATGGAGCTGCTGCAGAGCCAGGAACAAACAGTGTCCACGTGTGACACAGCTCATGCTCACTCCAAAGGTTCAGGAGCAGCTCCAGCTGCTGCCCTGGGGTTGCTCCCTGGTCCTTCCTGTTAAATCCACCTGGGGACAGGGGCACAGGGACACCCAGAGCTGGCCAGGAGCCTCAGCCCAGGTGCCACCCAACTGTTTGATCGACTTCAGTTAAAAACCAAATGACTCTAACTAAAACAAAACTCATGTAAGTACATAACCCATGTGCCTGGATAATCTCAGGATCACTGAGGCTGGAAAACATCTCCAAGATGAGTCCAAGCTGTGCCAAATGCCCTCCTTGTCCCCAGCCCAGTGCCCTCAGTGCCACCTCCAGGCCTGCCTGGGACACCTCCAGGAATGGGGACTCCAAACCTCCCTGGGCAGCCCCTGCCAAGGCCTGAGCAGCCTTTCCATGGAGAAATTCCTGCTGATGTCCATCCTGAGCCTGCCCTGGCACAGCTTGAGGCAGTTTTCCCTTGTCCTGTCCCTGAGAGCAAAGGTTTGGACTAACCTGGTCTAGTGGAAGATGTCCCTGCCCATGGCAGGATGAGCTTGAAGTCCCTGCCAACACAAACCATTCTGGGATCCTATTACTCCTCCCAATTTTCATCCCTCCTCAGCTCTGCAGCAGCTCCACTGCTCTGCCTCCCTGCAAAGCAGAGTTCTGGAGCCCCCACAGAACGGAAGCAATGGGCACAATTATCCAACCGTCACATTTTGTTTGAGAGGCTGTTCAGCAGCAGGGAAAGCACTGCCACTGTGTCCCACGGAGGCTGCTCCTTGGGGACGTGCATTTGGGCCACATCTCCAACATCCCAGCACTGGTGGCAGCAGAGGTGTTTTAGAGACACTGCAGGAATTGGACTGAGTGTCCCAGCTGCTCCTGGCTCTCTATTCTTACTCCTCCAAACAGACCCACGGAAGCAGAAAACCTGATCATCACAGAAAAAGCAAATGTGTACCTCAATCAGGTTCTGGTGCGTTTAACACGTGCTGGGGAGCAGCTGCTGCTCAGGACTGAACCCCAAAGCCACAGGATGGTGTTCAGCCAGCCCTGGTGAGTCTGGGCAGTAACTCACACCCACGTTACTGTACCTGCACTCAAGCAAATCACACTTGGCGCACAACACCTCAGCCTGTGCCGCACGGGGGTCCTGCACAATTTGAATTTCCCTCTTTTCAAAACAAAACACAACAAAAACCTGCCTGAGAGCACACCCCAGCACATTCAATAGAAGCTGATTGTTCCATATCTCTCAGACACCAAATGCTGTTACTGCAGTGACCGGGTTCATTTACACCTCCTGCAGGTGCTGCAAAGGCCATGCAGGGGTGGGACACGGTGATCTCGAAGGCCCCTCCCAACCCTCACCAATCTGGATTTTATATCCAGGAAACACCACTGGCTTTGGGTCTCAAACACTCTCACTTGCACAGGCCTTGCCCTGAAACGCTCAGCCGGCGTTGCACAGGTGCGAGGCTGAGCTGCCTGGGGAGGAGGCCACGACCTGTGCAGAAAGGCCTCTCAAGGCTCCTGCAGCGCTGGAGAGGAGCTCCCTCAGGTCTGCACGAGGCCTCCAAACCCCTCCTGCTAGAATTAAATGAACGAGACAGAGCAAGCAAAAGTGTGGCTGAGCTCTGCGGTAACATCCACACCTGCAGCATGTTTATAGCTTTAAACAAGGACAGAAATGGTTCCCTGTGAGGGTGGGGACGGGCTGGGATGGAATGCCCAGAGCAGCTGTGGCTGCACCTGGATCCCTGGCAGTGCCCAAGGCCAGGCTGGACACTGGGGCTGGGAGCAGCCTGGGACAGTGGAAGGTGTCCCTGCCGTGGCAGGGGTGGAATGGGATCAGACTGAAGGTCCTTTCCAACCTAAACTGTTTCTGTGACTATGACATTCAGAGAACGCCTTTGGGATCCTTCAGCAGCACCGGATTTTTCTCCTGGAACACGGCAATGGTGAAGAGCTGCCCACACTTCCACCTGGGATCCTGCCTGGAGAGGCACTCTGGGCAGGCCTGGGGATTCCCCACCTGGCACAGCCACTGCTCCTTCTTCCCCCAGGTTCTCACACACCTGCCCCACCCTGCTCTGCACAGGGAAACAACATTCCAGCACTTTTCCAACTGCACTGACACTCTGGGACAGGTGGGCTCCACTGCCAAGCCAAGAGCCAGGCCCTGGGGTAGCTTTTAAAGCAGGTGTACTACTAATTGTAATTGTAATAGCAATCAAATGAGCCCCACCTCAGCCAGCACTGCACTGCCAGCCCCAAAGAGGGGAATGGGCTTCACGGAGCTCCAGCCCGAGGAATCCCCTGCAACCCACAGCTGCAGGGATGGCAGCAACTCACAGAGCCCTTCGAGAGGTTCACATTCCCAGCAGGAGCAAAGGAGCTTGGAAATTAGTGTATAAAATGGCAGGCCAATAATTGGATTATCGTGACTGGAAGGAGGATTTTGTAGTCTGCTGGTTTGCTCCAGCCATCAGAGGGGATTACACTTCCACCTCATCCTTCACAAGCTCTGTTCCCACATAGGAACCGTTCTTAAGCCTCCATTTGTCTGTTAGAGATGCCCAGGAGGAGCTTAAAGCAGATTTCAGCTCACTACAACTTCTAGGACCAGAAGTGCAGCTGTCAGAGGACCAAGCTCAGCTCACACCTGCAATTCCTGGCTTTACTGGGAAGTCACAGAATCCCAGGATCACTGAGGCTGGAAAATCCCTCCATGGCCATTGAATCCAAGCTGTGCCCGATCCCCTCCTTGTCCCCAGCCCAGAGCCCTGAGTGCCGCCTCCAGGCCTTCCTGGGACACCTCCAGGGATGGGCACTCCAAACCGCCCTGGGCAGCCCCTGCCAAGGCCTGAGCACCCTTTCGATGGAGAAATTCCTGCTGATGCCCACCCTGAGGCTGCCCTGGCCCAGCCTGAGGCCGTTCCCTCTCCGCCTGTCCCTGTTCCCTGGGAGCAGAGCCCGACCCCCCCGGCTGCCCCCCCCTGTCAGGGACTTGTGCAGAGCCACAAGGTCCCCCCTGAGCCTCCTTTTCTCCAGGCTGAGCCCCTTTCCAGCTCCCTCAGCCGCTCCTGGGGCTCCAGCCCCTTCCCAGCTCCGTTCCCTGCCCTGGACACGCTCCAGCCCCTCAGGGTCTCTCTTGTCAGGAGGGGCCCAGAGCTGTCCCCAGCACAGAAATCCTTCAAGAAAAACTTGAAAAAAATCAGGAAAAATACATCCAAGAGCTGCAGCTGACCAGGGATCTGTGTGAGTGAGGAGTGAAGCAAAGTGCCCTTCTCCATGACCATGTGACAGGGTCTGTGCCAAGTCCTGCTCCGTCTTGTGCAGCCACGAGTGTGTTTCCCTGGAAGCAGTGCCAAGGTAATTCCCCGGCCAGCAGACACGGAGCTGCGTCACGTGCTGGGAGGACACCAGACAGTGGCTCAGTCCCCAGACTGTGGCCACCACCTGCCCTGTCCCTGTCCTTCAGAAACCTCTGCAAAGGCATTTCACAGATGTGACAGACCAACCCTCACCACTGCTCCGTGTCTGCCTTGGAAATTTGTCCCTGGCCACGGCCTGGGAACAGGGAAGGAGCTCTGATAATCCCCACAGCCTCAAACACAAAACACGGCACCACCAAAAAGCCCAACAGAGCAACAATCCTCTCCAGAAAATAAAATCCAGGAAGCCTTTACCAGCTCCAGCCATCAGGTCATTCCAGAAACTCGGATTAATCCCTGGATTTTCTGCAGCACCACCTTGTTCAAAACCTCATGGAGAAGTGAAAAGCCCATTCCCAGGTTCTCTGGGAAGAGCCTGCAGTGCTCCACAGCAGCCTTCAGGCTTTTCCCATGGAACAATCAGGGAGGAGAGTGACGTGTTGGAGCAAGTCCAGAGGAGGCACCAAGGTGATCAGAGGGATGGAACAGCTCAGCCTGGGAGGAATGGCTGGGAGTTGGGATTGTCCAGCCTGGAGAAGGGAAGCTCCAGGGTGACCTAAATGTGGCCTTCCAGTGCCTGAAGGGGCGAACAAGAAAGATGGAGAGAGACAACTGACAAGGGATGGAGTAGGAGGACAAGGGGGAATGGCTTCCCAGTGCCAGAGGGCAGGGATGGATGGGATATTGGGAAGGAATTGTGCCCTGGGAGGGTGGCAGGCCCTGGCACAGGGTGCCCAGAGCAGCTGTGGCTGCCCCTGGATCCTTGGCAGTGCCCAAGGCCAGGCTGGACACTGGGGCTGGAGCACCCTGGGACAGTGGGAGGTGTCCCTGCCATGGCAGGGGTGGCACTGGGTGGGCTCTAGGCTCCCTTCCACCCCAAACCACGCTGGCACTCTCATGCACACGGCCGTGGCAGCTGCCCCTCACAAACAGGTCACCTGAACACTTTGTGTCCCGGCGTGACACAGCCAAGGAGCACTCCCAGAGCCCATCTCCCACAGCCCCAGCTCTCAGCACTGCCGGCTGGTGCAGCAGGAAACCCTTTCCTCAGGTCACGCACGGGGACTTCCCGTGAAAAACAAACACCAGATCTCTTCAGCCTCAGCCCATTCCAGCTCTCACTTCCCTCCCCGCACGCAAAGAGCCACAACAGCCCGGCTGGGGCTTCCAGCCAGGAATGGGCTGGCTGCTGAGGACAGGGACGGGTCACTGTGACCCCACCACAGGCCCACCACGGCAGAGCAGGGACAGGCTCAGAGCACTCGGCTCTGCTCCCTCCTGCCTTTGAGGAAGCTCCGTCCCGAGGACTGTGCTGAGCACAGGGAGAGGAACAGCAACAGCTCCAGGAGCTGAGCAGTCAGAGCACCCCACAGAAGTTCCATGCTGCACAACCCAAGTCCTGTCAGCAGAGGAACACCAGGGCACCTTCAGCCTCAGCCCTGGGAGCACCCACTGATACTACAGTGGTGACCACGGAATCGTGGAATGGTTTGGGTGGAAGGCAACATTGCAGCTTATCCAGTGCCACCCTTGCCATGGCAGGGACACCTCCCACTGTCCCAGGCTGCTCCCAGCCCCCGTGTCCAGCCTGGCCTTGGGCACTGCCCGGGATCCAGGGGCACCCACAGCTGCTCTGGGCACCCTGTGCCGGGGCCTGCCACCCTCCCAGGGAACAATTCCTTCCCAATATCCCATCCATCCCTGCCCTCTGGCACTGGGAAGCCATTCTCTGTGTCCTGTGCCTCCATCCCTCATCCCCAGTCCCTCTCCAGCTCTCCTGGTGCGCCGTTAGGCCCTGCAAGGGGCTCTTAGCTCTCCCTGGATCCTTCTCTTCTCCCGGTGAGCACCCCCAGCTCTCCCAGCCTGGCTCCAGAGCAGAGGGGCTCCAGCCCTGGAGCAGCTCCGGGGCCTCCTCTGGGCTCTGTCCAGCAGCTCCAGGTCCTGCTGCTGTTGGCCCAGGGCTGGGGCAGCTCTGCAGGTGGGGTCTCACCTGGGCACAGGGGCAGAATCCCCCTTCCTGCTGCCCACGCTGGGGGTGTTGGATGCAGCAGGACAACACATCCCAGACCAGCCTAAGGCCAGTCCTAGCCAAGACCTGCTCTCCCTGCCAGCACTGGGTGAACAGGCAGCAGTTCAGGTCTCTGGTAACCCTGGGCTGCCAGAGCCACGACTCCGAGCGCGGGCACCGCCCCGGCATCCCCCGGCTCTGCACGCACCACCCTGGCACAGCTCTGGATGCAGGAGCACAACCCGAGCCTGGCACCAGCTCAAGGCGCAGCTCAAGGCTGGCACAGGCCAGAGGCAGCCTGAACACAGGCACCTGCAAACTGCATCCTGTTCCCCCCCGTGCTCCCGGCAGCAGCAGCCCCTCCCCTCCCGCAGGTGGGTTTTGAGCTGCAGGGACCCCCAGCCCCCAGCACCGGCAGCAGCTCCCAGCCCTCTGCAGCTGCACAGGCACCGAGCGAGGCAGGAAATGAGAGAAGGTTGTTTATCAACAGTGACTTCCTGCCCTCATGGGGACCCTTCCCTCACTTCACCCTGCTCTGCTGCCCCAGTTACCAGCCCCACACCTCTGCAAAGCAGCACAGCTGGAGTCCCAGGGAATTCCCTCCTCCCTACAGCTCCCCCGGTCCTGCCAGCAAACAGCGAGGCCCCACTGCCCTGTCTCACCTCTGAGCTGCTCCAACGAGTTCAGTTAAATCAGGAATAAACTACCTCGGTGCTCTCCCCTCCTTGCATTCCCATGGCCTCCCCAGAGCTGGAGGACACCTGAACCCAAACTCCTGGATAGGAGGATAAAGTGGAACAAGAACAGATCAGCACCAGAATTTAATTATAAAAAGCAATGTTTTTTCTGTTTCAGCTGCCTCAACCACCTGTGAACACCAGTGGAGAGGTGACAGAGCAAGAGAGGAGGCAGAGGGGGCACAGACCTCCCCAGAAAATCCAGCTGGGATGATCTGAGGGTGCTGTGCAGGGAGCTGGGGAGTTTCCCAGGGCAAGCTTGCCTGGAGTCAGTTCTATGAGGAGCGGCTGAGGGAGCTGGAAAGGGGCTGGAGCCCCAGGAGCGGCTGAGGGAGCTGGAAAGCGGCTCAGCCTGGAGAAAAGGGGGCGCAGGGGGGACCTTGTGGCGCTGCACGAGTCCCTGACAGGAGGGGGCGGGCGGGGGGGTCGGGCTCTGCTCCCAGGGAACAGGGACAGGAGGAGCGGGAACGGCCTCAGGCTGGGCCAGGGCAGGCTCAGGGTGGGCATCAGCAGGAATTTCTCCATGGAAAGGGTGCTCAGGCCTTGGCAGGGGCTGCCCAGGGCAGTGGTGGAGTCTCATCCCTGGAGGTGTCCCAGGAAGGCCTGGAGGTGGCACTCAGGGCTCTGGGCTGGGGACAAGGTGGGGATCAGGCACAGCTTGGACTGGATGGGCTGGGAGGGCTGTTCCAAGGTGGATGATTCTGATCCTGAGACAAGCAGGTCCCGGGGCAGCTGCAGAGCAGAGCCCCAGGCCTGTCCCCTGCAGCCCAGTGACTCCTGGGGTCACCCCAGAGCGAGCTCAGAGCTCAGTGAGGGAACCTCCCATACACAGGGGACACCTGGAGACAAAAGGGGAGATTCCTGAGCTTGGGGACAGTTTTATGTCACTTTCCAAAAGCTGAAGCACCTGAGATCTTTTACACTCCTCAGCATGGTTTTACAACCTTCCCTACAAACCCCAAGCAGCAGCCGAGAGCCAAGCCCAGCACACAACCTGGGACAAGAAGCACAGCCACCATTTCAACCCCAAAACACAGGGAAACTTCGGGGACATTGGAGCTGGAGTTTGACCAGAGTCCTTCAGCGTTCCTGCTGAGCACACAGATTTGCCAAATCTGGGGTTCTGGCAGGGATTTACTCATCCTTTCCTCCTTCTGTCTGCCTGGGCCCTGGCTGGGGACAATGTGCAACCCCCGGTTGTGAGAGGTCTCAGTGCAGCTTTGCTAAGTACGTGGTTTAGCCCTTAAGTGGATTCTGGAAGGGATCAGTGGATGGACAGCAGTGCACAGAGGCTAGAAAAGAGCTGGTCCCACTTCTATCCTCCACTGGAGACCCTGCCACTGTTCTTTCTAAAGAAACTGTTAAAAATTATACACAAAAACATATGCAGAGCAACACCAAAGTGTTTGCCTGCAAGCTAGTAAATTATTCCTCAAAATCTCTAACTGCACTGCATCTCCTGAACACTGCAGCTATTCCAGTGCCTTTCAAGCTGTAAACACAAGGTCCAAATGAATTTATTTATTAAAATAACCCTTGCAAGTCTCAGCCGCAGGTTTCTATTTACATTTGCTTCCCAGCCAGACTTTTCAAGTCTTGTTTGAACAGATCCCTCTTCCAGGAGGGTTCTCAGAACCCCAGCTCCTCCCCCTCTCCGTGAGGGGGATTTATCCCGATCTAGGAAGTGTGAGCGGAGCTTTCACAACTCAGTGTTTCAGCCAAGCTCCCGCAGGTCGCGCTTGTGGAGTTTCCTCCCCGATTCCTGTCCCACATCCGAGCTTCCCTTTTCTCCACCCTCTGTGCCCGGCCCCCACAGGGACTGCACCGAGGCCAGCCAGACGACAGGGCAGCAACAAACCCCGTCACGCTGGGAAACTGATAAAAATCCACCTTTTAGGATTTGCAGCTCTACCTGACCGGAGGCTGCTCAGCAGCTCCCACCTGAACGAGTTCAGCTGCACGGAAGGCACGGGTACACCGCAAATACAGAAAAGCCCCCGTGCCTGCCACTCGTTCGCGGATGTGACCTGCACCCTCGCTCGCCAGCGCAAATCCAAGCGGCAGTCCCACCCCCACGTCGCTTCCCAGGGAAATTCCTGCCGGGAAGCAGGAATTAAGCAACTGGAGAACAGGTCAAAATAAAACCCCTGCCCCTGCAGGCGCGGGCGGCGGAGCGGAGCGGCGGCAGGGCCAGGCGGGCCCCGCCGCAGGTCCCGTCCCCCCGCGCGCGGCCGGAG
>VWPU01011098.1:0-23008 GCA_013398955.1 Callaeas wilsoni
GGCGGGGCGGGGCGGGGCCGCGGTGCCGAGCGCCGCGAGGGGAGGCGCGGCTGTGGCGCGGCTGTGGCTCGGCACGGCCCGGCACGGGGTGATGCGGCACGGCCCGGTCGGTGCTGCCTCCTCCCGGGCCGGGGCGTGCGGAGGGACGGACGGCAGAAGGCAGGGAGGGAGGAAAAGAGGCAGGGTGGGAGGGACCCCACGGTGCCGCTCGGAGCCCGGCCCGGCCCCGGGAGCGCGACAAGCGCCTGGCACGGGATAAAGTTATCCCGGAATAAGGCTGCACGCATGTGCGTCACCCCGGATGTGAACATGCCGGCCCGGCTCCCCGCTAGCTCGCTCCGCCTGACTCCAGCGGATGGGCTGAGCCGTGCCGAGCCGTGCCGTGCCGTGCCGAGTCGTGCCGTGCCGAGTCGTGCCCGAGGCCTTGCAGCCCGATAGGGGCTGGGGGAGGCCGGGCCGCCCGGGCGCCCTCGAGGGCCGAGGTGCGAGAGCCCCTCCCGGCGGGGCAGGGGCAGGTGCGCAGCCCGGGGAGAGCGGCGGGCGGGACCCCGGGAGCGATGGATTTTCGTGGGAAGAAGTACGAACGCGGCAGTAACTGGTCGGACCCCGAGGTGGTGGAGCTGCTGCAGCTCTGGGCCGACGAGTCGGTGCAGATAGAGCTGGAGAGCTGCTTGCGCAACCAGCACGTCTTCAACCGCATCGCCGAGGTGCTGCGGGAGAAGGGCATCCACCGGACCGGCGACCAGTGCCGGGAGAAGATCAAGAAGATGAAGCTGGAGTACCGGCGGATCAAGGACAACAGCAAAGCCCCGCGGGGCGGGCGGACGTGGAAGTTCTACGAGGTGATGGACCGGGTGCTGACCAGCCGGCCGGCCCTGGCCTATGGCTCTCTGAGCGGCAGCATGATGGCTCAGCAGGTGCTGCAGGGCAGCATGGTGGAGAGCTACCACCACCAGTTCGCCTCCTCGGCCCTGCCCTTTGGACACTCCCAGCACCCTGAGCTGATGGAAATCAAATGTGAGGAGGTGAACTCTGATGACCACAGCTTAACCCCAGAGCCCCCACAAGCCATGTCTTACCAGCAGGGCTCCCCTGAAGAACAGGAGATGGAGAGAGCCTTCTTGGAGAGGGCCCAGAACGACTCTCCCATCTCCAGGGTGGAGATTCCCATTGAAACCAGTGTTTCACCTTCAGGTAGGGATAGCCTTTTACATTCCAGCATAAGGTTTCTGCCCATTTTCCCACAAAGAGAAGATTATTTCTGGTGCAGAGATAGACACCTGGTTTTCTCAATGACATTTGGATCTTTGCTTTTCCACATCCCAAAAAGCTTTAAAGTAGAAGGCTGGTATCTGAATTGATGGTCTTCTGGCCATTCCCAAAATGCAGGTATCTTGCTGCAGGTAAATATAGTCTAGAATTACTGAGCTAGGCTAAATATTGTGTATGAAATCCAAAGGGCTCCATAAGCTGGGCTAGTTAGATTTTTGCATATAATGCTGACAGTAATTGCCTTACTGAAAAAAACCTATTTGCATGCTTTTTGGTATCACTTGAACATAACCAGAGCTGTCTGCTGTCCTCATGCTGAATTGTATCAGGACACCCTCTTCTGCCATGGTTGCACTATAAACCTATAGGTGAAACTGTTCTTGCATTGTTTTAAAATATATTCCAGATCTAAGGTTTTAGTCCACTCAGCAATGAAGAATACTTGGGAATAATCATTGCCTGACTTTCTAAGCTGTTCAGTGAGACTTGGAAAGAATATGTTTTTGAAAGTCTCTGGAAGAAACAGTGTATGAGATGAGACTCCTGCACTGAAAGTGCAGTTGGCATTGCTTAGCTGCCAGGAAGGGTACAGTCTGGGAATCCCGGGGATTTCAAACCGGTCTAGGATGGGCTGATGGAAGACCATGAATTGTTGGAGAAGAAGAGATGATAACAAATGTGAGGTTAATGTCTGAGGTCAGGAAGAAATGGTATGTCCCCTTGGCTGTGGTGCTTGCATAGTTAGCCTGGTGGAGGGAACTGGTGATCATTCAGGTTAATCCAGAGGCCATATAAGGGGCTGGGGCTGGCAGCATCATAGTGTTGCCAATGTGTCACGTTAAAAACAAACTTTAAAAAGTGTTTGCAAACCTCAGGCTGTACCTGAAAGGTTTTACTTTGTTTTTTCTATAAACCGTACGGTAGATAAAACTGTGTTCTTAGGACAGGCAGCAGAAGGTAGCAAAGCATGCCCATGCCACTTTGCTTGCTGCACTTTTTCTTCTTCGTGTATTCATAGGTTTCAGTGAGCCAAATATGGCAAACTCATCACGGATCCAGAATGTTGTTCCTCGGCCTGGCTTCTCTGCCTTGCATCGGCTGAGAAAAAAGCGGAAAGGCCAGCGCATGAGGGACCCACTCGATGATCTCCTGCTGAAAACTCTGACATCTCAGCGGGCCATGGAAGAGCGCTTTTTGCAGATGGAAGAACGCCGATTTCAGCGAGATTTGGACATTGAGGAGCGTCGGATGCAACTGGAGCAGCGCCGGTTTGAACTGGAGCGGGAACATGAGTTTCGCATGTTCAATGTCTTTGCTCAAATGCTCAGCATCCTAAAGCAGAGCCATAGTGGCTCCTCCTCCTCTGTTGCCATGCCTCGGGGTTTGGACTTCAGCCAGGCACTGTCCGAAATTGAGGGAATGGGAGGAAGAGGGAGCAACCTGCAAGAGATGAGGTTTCGGCCGCTTGCCAAGAGGAAGGTTGACATGCACAGCTTCTGTAACCCCAGCGGCTTCCAGAGAAGCCCCTACCTCTCTGCTCGCGGCAACTTTGCCAGCATTTTTCAGGGCTCCACTGAGGAAGGGTACAAAGCCTATCATGCTGACAAGTATGATGAAGACAAGAACCCCAATGTGAGTAAGAATGTCAAAGTGTTTTCCTGGCTTCCTTGTTAGGAAAAAAAGGTTTCTTAGAGATTTGCTGATAGATGGGCTAAAAGTGTGGGGTTTTTTCTGATCTCACTAATACAAGGTGAGTCAAACTGTTAGAGGAAAAGAAATTAAAAGTAGCTTTGCGGATCATCTAGATATTAAAGATGAACGCTGTGTTCAGCTTAGGTTTGCATGCTCTGATTTCTCTATTGGGGTGATAGTAGCAGTAGCAGACCTTGAAAGATGTAAGAAATCTGCAGGAACAGAGCTCATGTTCCTCCTTTCACTTCGTCACGTCTATTGCCCACTGAAGGCCGTCTCTGATTATTTGATTATATCTGATTATTGCAGGTGATGAGTGCAGGAAGTAGAACTACCAAGTAGTAGCCTTATTTTTTTTTTAAAATTACTTTTAATAACACTCAGCACTTTTTCCGTCCGTTTGCACTCAGCTGCTCAGTTTTAAGTGGCTCGTCATAGCCCTCTTGTGGCACAAAGGCTGTGTTAATAGTTCATGGCAAATTATTACTGAGTAACAAGTATAGTAAATATAAATAACAGTTTATATGTGGATTACTTTTTATTAGATCCTTCATTCACATACTGACCTACTTGAAACTTTTAAAATATTTTATTATTTGCCCTGACTTTAGTCACCCTCTGTTGAGGGGCTGAAAACTAGATTGTTAAACTAGAAACAGACGAGGAAGCTTTTGTTACAAGGTGTATTATGAGGTACAGGCTGCTGCTTCTACCAACTGTTGTCTATGTAGGAGGCAGTTTTTTTAAACAAATATTGAAAATTAGACTTGTACTTTAATAACATCAGAAGTGTAAAGTTGTTTAGATTTTCTTTCATATTTTAAAAATTTGTTTACCCAAACTCTTCCGATACTGAAAATGAGCTAGTAGACTTGAACCCTTCAGGATCTAATGCCGTACTATATATGGCCAAATCATGAACCTGGAGCTGTAGGGTCATCCCTCCAGAGGGGAAAATTCAGTATTTTAACTACTTATCACGTCTACATATTTATATGGTTTTTGAGCAAATCAGTAGAGTGAAATAGTAATTAATGATAAATAGATGCTTTTAAGATAAAGAAATATATCCAAGACCTTGTTTAAAATTGCTGCAGAAGGGTAAACCTTGGTTTTTTTCAGAGTTGTTTTAGGGTTTCTTTTTAGTTACATATAATAGTGAGTGAATTCAAGATTAAGTTAAACATGTTCTATAAAGAAGTACAAACTATAAGTACATATTAATTTACAGATAATTTATTGATTAAGAAGCCAAGTGCCTGGGATATATATGGAAACATACGTACATAGATGCGTGTCTCGAGTTATATATGGTGAAGTTTATGTGAACTGTGCTTTGACTTTTGCTTGGTAAGCTTTTTGGAGGCAATTTAGTGAAGTGATACCTAAGATGATGTACTCACATATTTTATGTGTCTGTAAACAATACACTGTTTCTTTTTCTAGGGTATAATAAACTTTGGCACCAGTGAGAACAAGCTCTGCTTTGACCTGATGTCCAAGCGAGTAAGTTCTATTCCAAAATAAAACACTGAATTTCCTGTGCAGTTCCTCTTCAAAGCTTGCACTTTCCTAGAGTTACTGCTGTTACTCAGGTTTCTCTGGTAAAGTTTTTCATTGTGAATTTTAAATTTGTTGGAAGTCACTTTTGAATCTAACTACTTGTACATTTATTTATTTTATTTTTCCAGGAGGATAGGAACATGGGTGTTTTTCTCTTCCTCTTCATGATGGGTTTCCCTCTGGGGATGTACTTATTTCAGAAAACTAGATGAAAATAAGATGAATTTTATTTTCCCCTGCTGACAATAGATGATTTAATACAGATGTTTTAAAATTAGTTTGAACTCTATTTAAGTTTGAGGATCTTAACATCTGTCCATTATAAAGTCACACAACTTGGACACCCAGTTCTGAACTCACCTGAAATGTGCAAGTGTGGCAGCAGTGAAATCTCTCAAAATCAGACTGGGTCAGCTGCTACCTGCTGGCTTTGTTCAGTTGCACCAGGCGGAGGAGTGGAACACGTAGCACAGCTGAAAAAGTAGAGAAAGTCAAAAGAAAACAACAAAACTGTGCCGTAGAGAAATGCTTCTAGATTTCCATTAAAATCACTGCTCAGGTGGCAGGCAGCCTTTGAGGTGGGCAGGTGTCACTTTTTCCTGCCTAGCAGTTGTGTACGGGGAGGGAAGATGACTCAGGGATGGACAGTCAGTCTCTGCAGTTTGAAGGTCACAGTTGCTCTCCTTCCACCGCTTCCCACCCTCAAAATGTTCCCTGTTTTATTTCTGCCTGCTACTCCACTGACTCGGGGGACGCTACCCCGCCACTCCACCTTCCAGCTAAAAGAACAGGTAAGGCAGAGCTGCTGCCTGCATGGAAAGGTGTCTTCTAGGCTGTGTAGGTGCTGCCTTCTTTCCTTCACTGTCCTTTCCCCTTTAAACTAACACCACGCCTGCAGTAAGTAGTGCAGAGGGAGATTGTAGTCAGCTGCATCTTAATTAGCCCTTCTGTGAGAGTTGGGTCAGGTGTAGTGTTCGTGCTTGTGGCAACAAGCAGAACAAAGATACTGTTGCCAGCTTCTCAGTCCTCACAGCCTTGAGTTACAGTACAGATTCACTGAATGCAGCATCAGCTGGGATTGTAGGCAAATTTTTTTTTTGATATTTGAGATTAAAAATACTTACTGCTGCCACTGAATAATGTGTCCAGTTTCTGTTTTTGACTTCTGACCCATAAATTAGAGAATACTTTGTGGTGTGAGATCTCAGATGGTCTTCCTTTAACTTAGCCCATCTGGTTTCCTTACCCCTTAACACATTACTTTTAGGGATTCTCCTCTTGTTAATTCATAGTCATTTTTGGCCAAGTCTGCTGATATGTTTGATGTTTCATTCTACTAGAGAAGTTTAGGAGAGAGATGTAAGGAGCCACAGTTCTTGGAGCTACATAGGCTCCAAGAACATCTACAGGAAGTAGATGAATAAAGGAACTTTTTTCCTATAATATCAGGTTGTAATTCTGCATGGAATAAGGACAGTGTGTTTAAACTCCAGAGCTTGGCACCAGTTATTAAAACACCTCTAGAAAATGTTATGGTTTTATCATGTGCAAAACTTCACACTGCATGTGGAATTTCCCTCCTCCCTTGTACTATCACCTACTTGTGTCACCCCCACCTTTACTTTTTTTAGTATTAAGTCATAGATTTGGTTGCCATGAAATATTTGGAAGGTACATTGTACATAATACTTGTTTATTGCTTTTTTGTTTATCTAAAATGTTCTCTCTGCCTGTATCCACGCTGTGCTTTCCCTTGCAACTTCACAGAACTGGATTATGGGAAACCCTGATACTTATAACCTTGAAAATATTTAGGTAAAAGCAGAGTGCACACTTTATCTAATTATAAATATTAAAAAAGACCTCCGCATTTCAGGTCAATCTATCTTTGAGATTAGAATGAGCTTCTCATAAAGAACAAAATGCCTGCCCTGGGGAATAATTATTAAGAAGATAATTTCATCTTTCTCCTGTCTTTCTCTGTCTCCTGTTACACCTCAATACTTACCAAACTGATCAGAAATGGAAATCTGAAGAAGCTGCAGGAACTTTGAACTGAGACATAAAAGAAAGCTATAATTCATTTAAAAATTAATATATTGAAAGTTTATTAAAGAAAATACGTATCTGACTCTGATTCAAATTGCTTTCTAACTCCTTCTAACAGGTCTAAGCTAGGCCTGAGCTTTTACAACTGGGACTTATTTTTCCAGCTAAAATCTGCTGTCTTCACAGGTTGGGCAAAACACTCTTGGGGTTGCTTCATTTGCTGAGAAAGTCTTTTGCAGGCACCTTGGTTGTGGGCATCACGTGTTGCCTGTTCTACATCCTTTTTGTAGATTTCTGTGCATTGAAGTTTTGGCTGCAAAAACTTAGCAGAAGCCCCTGCTTCATATAACCTGAAGGTACCACAGATCAGTTTGCTGGTCCTTGCTTCTCCAAGCTGCATTAATTTCGATGGTCAGTGGCTTTCCCAATTCAGTTTTACAGCTGTTGAAGTTGCACAAGTGTCTGTGCAGGTGTGTGCCTGTACATGGATCCTGTCTATCTCCATGTTTCCCTTCTGAGTAACTGTGCTTTTAACGATTCTTCTCATTTCTCCCAGCTGACACAGGCTGATATGAATCGGATGGACCCTCTGCTGCTTCAGTATCCTGACTGGAAAGGACATCTGTTGTAAGTCTTTTCTGTAACGCTTCTCTTTTTTTGACTGCTTGCTTAATAAACAGAATGGATGAATACAAACCTCTTCTGTTACATTCTTAGTTAAAACTTTTCTAGGTCACTTAATCATCTTTTTCTTTGCAAAACTTTACATTAGCTGTCCTACCAGCTCATCCAGTTAAAAATCGTTTTATGTGAGAGAAGATGCAAATTTTCTAAAGCAAACAGAGTTTTAAAAGCACTTGAATACATTAACAAATTAGGTAACTCCAAACAATTCTTTGAAACATAGTGAACACTTGGAGATGTTAATCCTTCTCTTTTGTGCCAGATTAAAGCTCATCAGGAATGCATGCACCATTATAGACATTAATCTGTGACACCTCTGCTGGGTGTAAAAATCATGTCTGTTCCATGGGCCTGAGCTATCCTGTTTTCTAGCTATTTTCTCTAGCCTTTACTGTCTCTGACTTAACTTTCCTGAGATGTGAACCTGGTTTGGAGGCCCAGCCTCTTGGAGAATATTTGAATCAATATTTGCTTTCGTGTATTTTTCAGTTTACGGGAAGAAGTGGCTCGATTTTTGACCTACTACTGCAAGGCCCCTGCACCTCTTAAAGCAGAGAATGTAGGTAACCCAGTGTCTATTGGTGTCTGTTCTGATGTATTGCCATTTGTTGGGAAACAGTTTGAAATTCCGTTTTTTTTTAAACACATGATTTGGTAAGAATGCAACCTGTTATCATGTAAATGAGATTGATTCTTCATTTCATTAGCTTTTGATGCACACTTCAGCCAAAACACTTCTGGTCTACTGTATATTTGTCTCATGTTTCACTTCTGTGTGCCAGCTCCTCCTGCCAGTACTCTCAGTATTATATTTTAATCTCCCTATTTAGCTCAGGGACCTTCTATGCCAGTATGCCTCAGCCTTGACAAAGAGTGCCCACTGTTTCAGTTGAGTTTCATGTCATTACATTCCTCTGTTATACCTCAGGACAAAGATTTATAATTGAACTAAGACTTACTTTTAGCCTGTAATATTTGAGGCAGTGTTGCTAGAAAGACATCGAGACCTGAGTCTCTGCAGGACTTGCTGACTTGTGAGAGATGCAGCCTGGAGGCAGGGATCTGTGGAGGTCAGGGACTCCTGTCTCTGCTGAGTGCTGAAGGCAGCAGGAGCTGGTGCAGCCATTGCTTTTCTGGCTGCAGTAGTTCCACAGAACCCCATACTTCATGTGAACTGAGGTTACCACACATCGCTTTTTGCTGATGGCTGCCTCTCCAAGGCACCAGATTCTTCCTGATACTTGGAATGAAACTCATGGTACCTTTCAGCATTTGTCCTGTAGAAGCAGGAGCCAAACCTACTTCTGTACAAGACAGTAGTTTCCCCTTTTGCACAAATTTGTCGGGAGGTCCGAAGTGCTATTACCACAAAGAGATGATAACACATATTAACTGTTGAAAAGTATTTTGCTTTACTAATGACTCATAACTGCTCCTCAATTTTTCCCTAGTTAAGGCCTATTCTTTTTCTAAATTGCTTATTGGAATTAAGAATGGCACGAGAACAAAGTGTCTCTGAAGCAAAGAATAGGATTAAAGTTATTCTGGTTGAAGTGGGATTTCAGCAGGAAAATTCTAATAGAGAGCTGGGGAGAAAATTTATTTCAGTGATATTGTCAGGAATTATTATTTTATAGTGTTGACTTTCTATGTATGGATTTATCACTAGCTTTTCTCTTTCTTCCTTAGGTGATTGTTTTAAATGGTTGTGGCTCTTTATTTTCTGCATTAGCTACAGTTCTTTGTGATCCAGGGGGTAAGTGGATGGTTGGAACATAGTTTTGTTTTGGTTTGGTTTTTTCCTGCTGGGAAATAATGTTACTTTGTTTAAATACTGTTAGACAGAAGTGAAGTAGTGGAATTGGCATTGGCCTGCTGCAAAGTTCTTCCTGCAAAGTTGTGCTGTGAAATTCTTCATTTCCATGGTCTGCAGATGTCATGCACTCACACTTGGTGCCTGTCCTGTCTGCCTTCACTGTTTTTGTGGTGCCCTGTTCTAGTTTGCCAGACTAGGCATGGACTATACTCATGTTTACCTGGGCTCTTGCAGAAGATTAAAGAATTAATGTAAAAATAAAGTGAAGAAAGAGGCAGTAGCATTACAATGTTTCCAGGGGACACAGCTGTAAAAACACTTTCATGTTTAGCTAAAGCACGTTAGGAAAGAAGACTGTGACCTGTTGATAACCAACTTTGTTTTCTTGGTTCCAGAAGCTGTTCTGATTGCTACTCCCTTTTATGGTGGTATTACCCAGAGTGTCTTCCTCTATGGTAATGTCAAGCTGGTGTATGTCTATTTAGACAGTAAGGTAAGATCTGAGAGAAGGGAATAACAATCTTTGTAGTTAAACTGGAAAGCTGAGCTTTGGGAACCTCTGCAAGCAGCTCTCAGAATGAGGGTATACTACAGCCAGTGGACATTTACACAGTTTATTGCTGGGAACATGGGCCCATAGTTTACAAGAAAGTCACTTGAGACCATAAATCTGGATTCCAGTTTTGTCCTTTTCTTGTATCTTACTCCCAGTAAGAGTCCTTGAAAGGACAAAAATTATTATTTTGAACCTTGGAGAGACAAGTTATGTCCTGTCCTACTGAAAGTGGTCCCAGGGTGGGAGAGCAGATGGAGATCTTGCATTGCTTTAGTTATTCAAGGATAGCAAGAAAATTCTGGTTTTGACCCACTTGTGATGACCTTATCTTTGATTTTTACTTATTTATTTATTTATTCTCTCTATAGTATAAAAGGGTAAGAAGATGATTGCTAGATCATTATTTTTGGGGGTTTATTTTCCTTCAGGGAACATTTCTCAGTGGATTGGCTCAAGCCTCTATTGAAACAACTTTGCCTTTTTTATCTTTTTTTATGTCTTTCAGATTACTGGAACAAACACTCGGCCTTTTCAGCTTACAGTGGAAAAACTGGAAAAAGCCTTGCAGGATGCCCGGGCAGAGGTGAATTTAGCTGAGCTTCACAGTACCACCTCAGTTTACAATATATTGGAGACGTCACATCTCAGAAGTGGCCTGAAGATCAAAGCATTTTCAAAACCAAGCACCTGGCTTTCTGGTTGTGCTTGTAGACCGCCTGTGATGAGGCTGCTTGCAAACTCAGGGGCAGTTCTAGGGGGAATCCCTCAATGTTGTGTCTGTCCACTTTTGGTCACAGCAGAAAGGATAAACCAGACCACTCACAAAGCACTGGAACCCATTCATATCACCAAAAAAAATGTTCTTGGGCATGCATTAAAATTTGGGACTACCCAGGATTTCTCCCTCAGAAAGGCCAGCTGAGTTACCTGAAAGCTGACTGCTCTACACAGTAGGGCAGATTAATCTGCTAAGAATGCTGAGAGTTTTTGCAGGAGGGAACTCTAGAGGATAAAATGCATAGTCAATATCACTTTTCTGAAGAGTTAGTCTGTAAGTCTAGCATTGTCCTAAATCCCATATATGTTTAGTTGCATCTTTGAATTGTTACCAGCTCTGACATCTCCAGCCAAGTGTGCTCTAAATGAGTACACTTTGCATCCACCTAACTTGAATTCTCATCTTTCTTGCCACATTCATGGGCAGTCTACAGTAATTTATTACTTCCCAATTACTAATGCGGCCAGAGAAAGTGCTTCCATGCTGAGATCATGTGAGACCATCTTTCTCATTAATTGGTTGACCAAATGGCAACCAATTACTTGGTGGTGGCAATTCCTTCTTTTCAAAATCACGGATTAATTTTATATTATTTTGCTCAGTTCACTTTGCAAATGATTTAATTGTAAAAAAAATCTTAATTTGTGGCTGAAAGTTTTCTCATGCATATCTAACCTTTGAGGTAGAAAGTCATGGTGGAAGCTTCAGGAGAATCCTGTGTCACACTCAAGTGAGGGACTGCTCAAGTACAGGGACTGAAAATTTATCCCATGATGGGCACTCTCTTAAATCTATGTTATTTGTATTCTGCAGGGTGTCAGTGTAAGGGCCTTAATTCTTCTGAATCCCCAAAATCCCCTTGGGGACATCTACTCCTTGTCAGAGCTGCGGGATTACCTGGAATTTGCTAAAAGGTATGTCAGTTTGGAAGGCTGAGATATCCCGAGTCAGATACAGCTTTCAGAATCAGTGGTCTACTTGCTGTCCCTGAATTTATCTGTGAATATCTTTTAAGTCAGGCGAACAGTCTATTCTTCACACACATTGATGGGCTTAAGAAAGGAGAAGGGAGTGCTGGGATCATGGACCATGCAGTCACCTGGGGTGGCAAAGCAACTTGCATCAAGGAATGCAAGTTTTATTTTTCAGTAATCGGAGGAAGCACTGGCACTGTGTTTCCCTGGTAGGAAGCTGAGTTCTTTTCCTCAGTTGCTCTGTATTTGTAAAGACAAAGAAGTATATGAATATGAGTTCTCGGCTTCATCATGGATCATAATACTCTCTGAGATTCAGAATCTGTGAGATGCTGAGTGGACGGGTAGTACATATTGGAGTTAATTTTCACTAGTACATTGGCAATGATGGGGTCTCTCTCTTGTTACATGGTTGCAGTGGGTGACAGTTAAGTGGGTATACCTCAAATCATTTCAATGTACACAAAATAGATCTAAGTTGAGAAAAATTGCTTTATTTCTGCAAAATTTGGCATCCCCTCTTCTTTGTATAAAGCAAGTATTTGCAGACCTGAATTTACCTCTACTAAACCTTCTTTTGTAATCTCCATTTTGTCCTTTCGCAGACATGAATTGCATGTGATAGTAGATGAGATCTACATGCTGTCAGTTTTTGATGAATCAGCCACGTTTCACAGTGTCCTAGGCATGGACAGGTAAAAGCAGCTCCTACTTCCCTGGCCATCTTCCAGTGACAGTTCAACATGATGCCTTGCTGAGAACTTGTGACTGGAAGTTAAGTCATGAGCTAGCAAATTCTGAATTCACCTTACACTGATTTCCTTTTTTTTTTTTTGGTAATTTCTGAATGGCATATGCATTTTGTAAAATGGTAACTAGCTTTTTATTGTGGTATACTTTTCCATATGTGCATCAGTCTTTGGTTATGACAGTCCCCAAAACTGAAAACAGATTTTTCATTTGTTGAAGGTGATGCTTTTCTTCCTACCTAAATATCTTTTTCCCATGTTTCTGTTGATGCTTGTAAAGACTTTCTATTGCTGTTTACTTTCTTATTTTCCATAGAGTAGTCCCAGATCACAGTAGTATTACAGACTGGATAGTGGCTTTTCTCAGGCATTGTTTTATTGAGATGAAAAGCTTTAAAAGTATTTTTTAAAATATAGTGTAGTGTTGAGAGTTTTTTTCTTTTTAAAATTTCTAGTCTTCACCAGTGGTGCTGGCTTTCTTTTTGTGCTCATTTGCAAGGAAATAAAATATACTTCATTATGTGTTAGCTCAGTGTTGCTGGGCTTGGATGTAAAAGAACATTGCTTTTGATTCTTGGCAAATACTTTGGCAGAAGCCTGATTTCTAGCATTATATATACTTAGCTTAGTATATTCAGGAAATGTGTGTGTAAAATGTAGCACTTGTAAGCATCTGTGTCTCTGAAATATTTTAAAATTCTGTCTAGAACTAGTTCCAAGGGGTTCCTAGCTTCTAAAGTTAGGTTGCATTTGAATTTTCCCTGCTTGACTGCTGTTCTGTGGTGCACTGTCTATCATTGTGTAATGCTGCCTCTCTGTTTCTGCAATGCTGCACTGGTGATCCAAAAGCTTCAGCACCTATGACACTAACTGCCCATCTGCATCCTTCTACATACAGATTGCCTGATCCACAGCGGACTCACGTGATGTGGGGCATAACCAAGGTGAGTGCTGGTTGTTATCATGCTGTGCCTTTGTGGCTGGTAGGTTTTGGTCTGGGCTCCTCAGGTTCCTCATGCTGGAAAAATCAAGTTAGTAGTAATAGGATCCCAGTCGTTCAGTGTAATAAAGTAGTCTCTCTGTGTCTTTTGCAGGATTTTGCTGTTTCTGGGATTCGTTTTGGTACTTTATATACAGAGAACCAAGATGTTGCTAATGCAGTGGCTTCTTTGTGTTATTTCCATGGGGTTTGTGGACCTGTCCAGCACAAGGTTGCACAGCTGCTTAAAGACAGAGGTGAGTCAGTAGCTCCATGTACAATCCTCTGCCATTCTGTGTGTCTTGGTACCTGGAAGATCTCTCCTCCCCTTACTTCCCTAGTGGTCTCCTCTTTGTACAGCTTAATTGACAGTCTTCTGTTACCCTGAAGCTGCCCATGCAACTCGAGGCTGACAGCTCTGCAGAAAAGGACCATTTCTGCAGAGCTCCTGATCAGCAGAGTTAAAGGAGCAGCTTGGAAGAAGCATGGTAGCTATTTGTACTGAAATTGCCAGTGTTATGTAGAACTGGCTGAGCAGAAACGAAGAATACAGGCTTGTGGGACAAGGGAAATGGAAATGGCTTTCTAACTCTGCCCAGGATGGAATGCTAACAGTCCACGACAACTGAGAAGTATTAAATGTAGGGAAACTTCCTCAGGAAGGTCAAGGAGATACTCTTCTGCACAGACATGAAACTGCAAAATATTTCTTGCCTGTCTTTTTGTTATTTGAGGAAACAGAAAACAAAAGAAGGAGGTGAAGTGTGAAGCAGAAAAAGACACTGAGTGTTTTGGAAGCTTGAACAGATCTGAATACTTCCTCAGTTTGTGATTCTTTTCTTTATCTTCTTCTTCTGGTCAGACTGGATCAACCAGGTGTACCTGAGGGCCAACCATGCCCGCCTAAAAGCTGCCCATACGTATGTGACAGATGAGCTGAAGACACTTGGGGTTCCCTTTCTCAACCGCAATGCAGGCTTCTTTGTCTGGATTGATTTCCGAAAGGTTGGTAGTCTTAGGAAGTGAGGCTTCTCCTGGGGTGAGGGCAGGCATGTAGTACAACTGCATCTAGGGTTAATGTTGTGACAAGCATTTTGTTTTAACAAATCTGTCATGTGATGAGGAGAGGGAAGGACTGTCAGATGTTTCAGTCTATTCTTTTCCTTTCGTCAATCTGTGAACTTCCCTCCTTGCAGGAATCTTACTACTCTCAAGCCACTTCCCTCCCCATTTCTTCCTTTGTATCACAACTGCTGTACTTCAGAGGTAAAAGGTGTCTCCCTTGGCCTTTGCAGACCTCATGGGAATCACAAATTCATGAGGATCTCAGTGATGTAGTCTATATGTTGCTAACCTCTGACCCTTCTGATGACTCTCCTAGTACCTTAAGACAGGCACATTTGAGGAGGAGTTGCTGCTCTGGAAGCGTTTTCTGGATAATAAGGTCCTCCTGTCCTGCGGAAAAGCCTTTGAGTGCGGTGAACCTGGATGGTTCCGCATCATCTTTGCTGACAAGACCCACCGGCTGCAGTTAGGTGAGTAATGTTCTCTTTTTCTTCACACCACAGTTTCTGCAGCACTGTTGCCTTCTCTTCTTAATCCTAAACCTAGCCTATTATTATCCCATTGTCTTCTCTGTTTTTTCTGCCTTCCTCCATCATCCTTTTCTGGATCTGATGGATTTGGAGACACTCGTGTCTTAAACTAATCCACTAATGTTTCTCCTTCTTGTACCACTGCAGGTATGCAACGGATACGCAAGGTTTTGGAAGAGCGTGAGCAGGAGATACTGGCTGAGGAGAAGGAGCAGCCTTGTCAATCAGATCAGGATGGCAAAGCAGATAGCACAGATGAAGTAATTTTTGTATCCCGCCACCAGGAGCCTACCTGTGCCAGTAGCTCCAGCCTTGGTGACCTCATTGGCCTCCTGCAGCAACAGATGCGTTCATCTGACTGGCTACAGAAAAATACAGCTGAGCAGTTTGCCCAGGAAAAGCCAGAGATCTATGATGTGTTCAGCAAACTGATGGGGAAGCAGTAGGGCTCAGTGTGCCTTCAGGGGCATTCCTGAGCAGTGACTGACCCTGGGCCCTTAACAACTCAGCAGTGACTTCCAGCAAATAATATATTTTCTGTATAGCAAGAAAATTACTTTGTAAGCCCCCTCCTCTCCCCCCCATTTGAGATCTCTAATTTGTACTATATAGGTGTGTTTCCTTGGATTGGGGTGAGGGTAGGGAATGGGGGGGGTGTCTTGTTTGTGTGCTGCTCTCTGTCCTGCGGCATCATTGTATTTTATATTTCATTTCTAATGAATATGCTCTTAACTCTCTTATAAGGCCCTGTGGTGTCATTTTTTATTCTTCTTCACACTTTCCAAAAAGACAGAGACTTTAGATTGTTATGTGAAGTTTCCCTTTTCTTAAATGATGATCAGATGTAACTATTATGGGGCCAGCTGTCTCAAAGAGGTGTTTTTGAGAGATAGAATCTAGTGTCAGCCCTAAGTCAGCCCCAGCTAAGGGTAAAGAAACATGTGCATGGATTCATCTTTGTGAGTGAGGCTCTTAGGACCATGGTCATCTAGACTGAGTTCTATAAATCTTTTAATTTTGGGTGGGTTTCCAGTCTGACCTCAGATCAGACAGTATCCATTTGGTTGGGGAAATGCCTGGCTTTGTTTCTATTCTTCTTTTTTATATTCATAAAAATAAGCTGCATCCATTGGCCTCTTGGCAGAATGTCCAGAAAAGAGCTACAAATGGAGAGGCAATTGAAAGTAGATGTTCTTTTTTTGTCCTTCCTTTTCGTGGAAGTCCATCCCTTGTGGCTAACAGTGGCATATATTGGCAGAAGAGTGCAGAGAATGCTTATGCCACTGTGCTAGGTGACACCTGCTTGTGTCACCTACCACAGGCATCCAAGAAGGCACCTTCCACCATTATCAGTATAATTAATGCAATTTTTTTCTGTGTTTCTCAATTTGGAGGGTAATTTCTTTGACTAAATGCTATTCTTCTGTCTCCTTCTTTCCCATTTTAAGACATTGTTTTCTGTATGCTGGTGATAGAGTATTTCAATTTGAAAGCTTCTTTCACAGATACAAAGCTCTTTAACTTCTGGTACTTTAAAATTTAGGTATCCTGAATGAATTTGAGCTGTTTTTTCTGCATACATATTAATTGAGAGTTGAAGGAAATTGCCCATGAAAGCTGAATAGAAGTGCACCTTTTCCCTCCTCATAGATTTTGGCAGATGAGCATGAGTGAAAAAAGCACGTCTGCATCATAAACCGAATTACCAAAGCATAGGCAACAAATAATTAATGCAACCACACTTTGCTGTGTGGTGATGCTGGAGAACTGCTTGGACAGTGAGAAGGAAAGTCTGAGCAGTGGCTGAAGAGAAAGTGGTGCTGCTTGTGGCTGCTGTGAGCAATAACCTGTTCCTTCCTCAGAGGCCAGTGGTGAGGCAAGGTTGGTGAGGTGATGGTAAGATCAGTATAAGGCATAGTCATAAACATAATATTTGCTTACTAGTCTGGCATTTGTCCATGGACAATATTTTAAAGTCCACAAAGAAAGCTATAGCAGAAGACAGGTCTCCTTAATGGAATGGGAGGTGAGATGTACAGCCAAAATACAAATGGACTTCCTGATTTTCCCCCTCTTATTTATGTACCCCAAGGACAACCTGAGCAATAAAATTTTAGGAAGCAAGCTCTTTGAAATCAAGAATAAGGTAAGACATTAGTTAAAGTGATATTTTAGGCGATCCCTATAACAAATTCAACCCATTAATAACTCCTAATTTTCTTTTGTTGTTTTAGTCACTCTTACGGTTGGAGTATGTGAATATACAACAGTAACAATTAATATAATATTTGTCAGCCATATATATTTACTGCTCAGAAAGCAGGTTTATTGTACTGTCTCTGTGTGGGTTCAGCTAGTAAAGCACACCTCTGCAGGAAATAGGGTGTAATGTGCTTTCAGAATCCTCACAGCTAATATAGTATGGCCCACAGTCACTTCTGAGCTTGCTGTAACTCAACAGAAAACACACACACACTTTGTTGCATGGAGTATTTTCTATGGTCTTTTCAAGTTTAACACCTGCCTGAGGACCTCTCCGCTGAGGAATGTTAGCTTGGTCACAGAAAATAAAAATTTAACTGGAAATGAGGCAAGAGAGAAATGTGGTCATGAGTCTGCTGTTGGAAAAAGCAGTGGGTTTTTTTGACTGTAAAAACCCCATACATTTTGTAAATGGCCTTAACTCATTTACAAGAAGTGGTAAACATGTAGAAAGTCCTATGCATATGTATATAGAAGCTAAATTAATTCCTATTTGCTCTAAGAATACCCCTGAGAGGAAAAACACAGGTTCTGCCTGCACAAATTGTTTTTTCTTTCTGCTACCTTCATGTTAGATGTTTTCTCTGCTTGGTGTATCTCATAGTTCTCATTAATGGCCTTTTCTTTTTCTATATGGCGAGTCTCTACAGACAAAAATATAGAGAAAAGATAAAGGACTCTCCCATGCAGTCCCTGCCCTCACATTTCTTTTGACCCGTTTGTCAAGCGATAAGCAAACAGAGCAGCACCTCACATGAAGCCAGTCAGATCTATGTTTCTAAAACTGCTGCATTTCATCTAAAATAAGAAACACCATCAAAATGAGTATAACACTGTGCCTTCATTGCTTGTACTCATTGTAATCAAGATGATAAAATACACTTTGCGTACAATTTTTGTGTTCCGGTTATCATTCATTTGAGCACAGAAAGGATCCTAGATGGTTTCATGGTCCTTGCCATGTTCCAGTCACCCTCTCTCTCCCCCTCCCTCTCTGTCCCTCTCCTCTGCCCCTTACCCCATTCTGTCTCTCTTCTCCAGAGAAGTGTTCAGAACTTTTAGGGTAGAGGTGGGAATTTCCTGTGCAGCACCGCTCTCGGTCACAGAAACTTCCATAACATACATTTCAGGCACACACTTGACATGTTCATGTTTGTGGGAAGGAAAAATCTGTAATTCTCCAAATTATTAACCTGTGTTACATTGTAGTGAAGCAGACAAGATGAGTGGGGCCCATTCTAGATAAGTATTTATGAAGAATCATGCATACTTAAAGAAAGAATCTGTGAAGATGAGTTTTCCCTTACAGAAATGTAGTAGGTCTGAAGCAAAATATCTGTAAGGGAAAATATTCACTAATAGCTTAAGAGTTCTCCACCTTAACTGAAGAAGGGCAGTAGCTCAAATGTACTGTGATAGACTTTATTTTTTAAAAAATAAGTGTTAATCCCTTAATTGTTGTCTTTCTCCCTTGGAACATCCAACAGGTTGCACAGTTGGGCTGACTGCTGTGTGTATCCCCCATCCTCATAATGACCTAGTTTCTTGAAACCTGCCTCGGGATCAAATTATCACTTATATCGACAATTTCTCTGCAGTCCTCCTCCAGTTATTTGGTTACAGAATCTCTCTGTCGCTCTCACCCTGCTGGCAGAGTGGTGGCTTCATTTCATCAGAGAGAGTGGCACACAGAGGCTCGATGATAAAAAAACCTCTCATGGAGGAAGCTACGTGAATTACACCCCTGAAAATTTCTGCATCTGAAGTATCAGGCATACAAAACTGCTTTTGCACTTTTAATTACATATGCAGCTATTTTTGTAAGATTGGCTGACCTAACAAGAGGTTGTTTTGGTTATTTCTGAAGCAATTCAGACCACATCATGAAGAATAGGGCAAGGTAACCTACAAGGATTATATACAAAAATATATGTGTTCCATCTGAGAAAATCAGAGTGGGAAGACAAATTCATTTTCCGTTCCAATTAATGCTTTATTTATTACTGACTTACATAAAACACTGGCAACTGACTGATGACAAGATCCTAGATTATCTGCAGCCAAAAAATGTACTAAAGTGTCTGAGGAGGTTATAAATACTCTACTTTTTGTCCTCAGTTTGCCGGGATTAGTTATTTTTAGCAAATAGCCAGTCGACCTTATCAAAATGAAGAATCAAAAATAGTCTGGAAAAACACTGCAAGGAAAGGCTATTTTTAGCTCTCCATCTATTCCCTGCTGCTATCCAGCAAGGTCTGATGGCACAGCTCATGCACGACTGCTTAGTTATTCTAGGCGAATGCTTGTTATGACCTGTCCTTTCCCTGGATACCTCACTGCAGAAGGCATTCAATTGATTAAAGATTAATGCCTCTGCAGACCGTGACAGCTGAAAGCTTTAGGGAGGGGGGAACACATACCAACAGATTGTTTCTATCTGCATCTTTCTGCCAGATTATAGTTTCTTTGAAGGGAACTCTTGCCTGACTGAATTTCCTTGTGTCTTATATCCCTCAGTGGAAGTTATTGCAGCACCCTTTCGAAGTATATTTACACTTCTTTTTCCTTTCAGTTCAGGAAGGCAGTAGAGGAAGTAAGAGTTACAGACATAAGTTAAATCACTGTTTTGACCAGTGCCATCCATCACAAACCAGTAGCACTGGAAATGTATGATGGACTGGATCAAGAGAGAAAACCATGCAATTGGCTGCTAGGTACAGTTTATTGATCAGATTAGTTAAAACTTCACTGATATAAATGAGGGTACCATTTGGTTGTAAGACTTAAAGCAGAACAGTGAACCAAAGCAAGGACCTGGCTGCTACAATATCCTTCTGTCTCTTATAAAAGAAACTCTTTAGTTCAGTACCTTATTTATTGGCAGTAGCCAATAACAAAATTTTCAGAAGAATAAACTGAGCTATGAGTTTTTAATTATGCTATGTCATAGGTGGAAAATAAGGTCAAAAAGATGTCCTCAAACCATTAGATTTCCTCTTCATATTTGCCTTTTAAAATTACCTCCTTATATTATAAAGGTGTTTTCAGAATGTGCTGCTTCCATCACTGACTGCATAAAGTGCACCATAATCTCACATGCAGCTTCTTTACATGTGGAGACACAGTAGCTAGCAGAAGGTTTTCTCTTCTGTATGCTGATCATCCCAGCAGAAAATACAGGATGCTGTATGCGACAGCAGGCAAACGTATGGTGTCATGGTAAAGCCCTTAAAAACAAATTCCAAATGACCCCCAAAGAGCCACATAAGGCAGGACATAAAAGGGCAAAGCAAAGAGAAGTGAAATATTTCATTTCTCCTGTGCATTTACAAAAACTGATAGCCGGTTATCCAGGTGCTGATGAATATTTTCACAGGCTATAAATGGCAACCTGGAGTCTAAAAATAGATGCTGTGCCGCAGACTTGTCTGGCTTAGCTACATCACTAGAATATAAACAGGCTCCCTGATGTGGTTTCAGGGAAATCTCTATCGAGACAGACTACATCCTCCATTTTTCTTGCTATATTTTGAAATAAAATAGCTGATGCCTCTTGCATTTGTTTAATACTAGCTTTTACTAAAATTGCACTGATATTCAAATTTTCCTACAGGGATGAAAGGATCTTCAAGTCTCCATGAATATTTCAGCTACAATTGATTCGATGCACTTTCTTCTCCCTGGCAGAGCAGGGAGGCAGAGGAAGCGCCTGCGGGCACTGCATGGGCTGGCGCAGGCTGCGCTCGGTGACCCCCGCTCCCCTCGCCGCCGCTGCACGTGGACCAGCCAGTGTCCCTGTCACGCGACAGGGCTGGGAACCCCGCTCCCTAGCTCAGCACATCCAGGCACTGCTCGTGCTGGTGAATCCCCTAACTGCAGAGATCCAGTGCTCACCCGAGCAGCCCCAACGCATGAATGAGGCGCCTTCCAATTCACGAAAATCAGACACGGTCCAGCCATCTTCCTGAAGGAGGGTTCCTGCCTCTGATTTATGAATGGGGCAGCTTGCAGCAATTGGAAGCTGATGGGTTACACCCAGAAACGTTATGTGCTCTAACAACCTCGGTAGCTTGTGCTTGTGAGGAGGAACGAGCCAGTACTGGTCCTCAGAAAGATGCTTTAAGATCTATGAGTGCTGTCTGTTGTCGGCTTTGAATGCCACAGACAAGATGAAGAAGGTAGCAGTGAGTCTGAGGAGAATTCTACATCACCTGCAATGCCACGTGTGTGAGGAGAGGTTGGAAGAAAGAAGAGGAAGCACTGCAGTGACAGTGTTTTGCCTTTTTTTGTGGGAGTACCGAGCTGTCTCTGTGCGTGCATGTGGATGGCTTTGCAGAAAGCGGTTTTCCCAAGGGCAGGTGAAGTGAAAGAGAACTAATCTCTTGCTGCCAGTCAAGGCTGTTTAAGGACACTCTACTCAGTGTGTGTGCGACAGAGAGACTCAGTTTAGAGGCTTAGAGCAGGGATCGGTGCAAACGCCCATCCTTTCACAAATGCACATTATAGCGTAGTACACCATTATGTCACCATTGTGCAGAAGATACAAATCTATAGAAATGGCTACAAGAAAAATAGAAAAGGGGAAAAATACGTTTCAGGCCAGCAAAAGCTGACACTATCATGAGATACACATAGTAAGAGTCTTTTAAACCTCCAAGGATTACAGGATAGAAGCAGAGCTGGCCTGCCTTGTATCCCAGGGAGCAGAGAGACTGGAAATGCTTCTGGCTTGGAGATCAGGTGGCTGAAGGGGCTGCAGCAGGAGAACTTTTTGTGCCAGGACATAATTGTTGAAAACTTTATTGGTTAACCTGTAACAGTTGAAACAGTTACAGTCCTAACAGCTGAAAATTGTTTACAGGTGAGAGATACAAAGTCAGCCGTGTTTCCACCTCGGTGGCACCAAATGTAGCCAGGGTCTGCTGTTTAAGTGCAGAGAGGGATAAAAAACACAGTGCCACATGGAGGGACACCACACTGCTACTGCTGGGTTGCCTCCACAGTGCCAATTACCTGTGCGTGGTTCAGCTGCAGCATCAACCTCTGCTATGAAAACAGGCTGAGAGAATTGGAATTGTTCAGCCCAGAGAAGAGAAGGTTCTTAGGTCAGTCAGTCTTGTAGACTCGCCTGAAGAGAGTCTACAAGAAAGCTGGAGAAGAACTTTTTACAAAGGCATATAGTGATATGATAAAGGGGAATGGCTTTAAACTGGAAGAGGGTAGGTTTAGATCAGATATTAGGAAGAAATTCTTCACTATGAGGGTGGTGATGCACGGGTGGCCCAGAGATGATGGGAATGCACCATTCCTGGAAGTGTTCAAGGCCAGGCTGGAGGGGCTTTGAGCAAACTGGTGTGGTGGAATGTGTCCCTGCCTGTGGAAGCGTGGTTGGAAGTAGATGATCTTTAAAATGGCCTCTTTCAACTCAAACCACTCTATGATCTTACCTACTTGGGTATTTTTTGTTTGTTTTGTTTTTGTTGTTGTTTTCTTTTTGTTTTGTTTGTTTGGGGATTTGTTGTCATTTGTTTGTTTGTTTTTGTTCGTTTGTTTGCTTTGTTTTACTTTGTTTGGCTTTGGTTTTGTTTTTTTTTTTTGGCCTACAGACCAAATCAGCTCGAATTTTTGGGAATGAAATCAGTGTCTCTGATTCCCGCACAGCTGGAGATTTGTGCAACAAATTTGTCCTTCTCCATCTTCTGTTAGAAGAGACGTTGGTTCCAGTTAATTTTGTGGAGGGTTTGGGGAAGGTGTACATTTGGGATATTTCCTTACTGAAGTAGTGTGATCCAGCAGAAAGTGACAGATGATCCAAATGTCCTCGGGCAATGAGAAAGCCCGATCCAGTTTTGGAAAGGCACACAGGAGTGGAGGAAGGGGAGCCAAGGATGCAGAGGTGCTGGAAGCCAGGGTGGTGGTGGTTCACGGGTAGAAATTTGGCACGCTCAGAGGAACGCTGACACGGTGCCCGTTCTGACGGGAGAGGCATCCGTCCCTGCCGGGGGCAGCCCCCGCGGCCCCGGGCCGGGCCCCCGCCTC
>VWPU01011101.1:0-15836 GCA_013398955.1 Callaeas wilsoni
GGCACCCAGCCCTGCCCCTGCCCAGGCACGGACCCCAGAGGCCTGCCCAGGGCACAGGGCCACCCCTCCATGCCAAAAGGCTACGGGATGGCAGCCCAGGGGAAGGCACTGCCCATGGCCAGGCCAGAGCCCAGACTGGAAGCAGAGACCTCGCACTGAGCAAAAGGGAAACCCCAGGAGAGAGCTGGGCATCTGGAGCATTTCCATTTCAGCCTCCTGCCCACCACTCCCATCCACCACAGGGGATGGCTCCAGGGCAGATGTCACTAACTCTGATGGAAAATAAGTAGAATCACCTCACTGTGTGAAGAAAACAATGAAACCATTCCCTTTGAACAGCCTGTTACTGGCATTTATACACCAACAACTGCTTTTCCCAAAACAGAACAAGAGTGTGTGAACAGCCAGGCCACAGGGACTGAGGCAAACCTGTGCAGAAATAAACTGAGCCAGGAATGCCACAGGTTACCAACACGAAAGAATGCTTTGTTTTGAAACAGACGTACTTGTTTCACCAAGGTCAGGAGCTCTTGTCCAGTTCAGACCTTCCAAACCCTCCAGGCCAGGTTGATTCCTAAGATACCTCTACACTGGTGATTCTCAGTTTTTGTTTTCTTGGGTTAAATCTTGAAATATTGGCTGGTTTATTCCTCAACACTTAAATGTTAATTTAGAACCATCTTCCCTTACAAGCATGAACCTCTAAAGGCATTTCTTGAGTCTCTGCTGATCTCTGTGTTCCCAGAATTCTCAAGTCTGGCAAACCTGGAAGCTCTGCCATGATTTTCATTTAGGAAACCATTCACTTGATTTTTGAGTCTATCCCAGCATCCATGGATTTGTTCCTGGACACCAAATAGGATGGGCTTGACAGTGCAACTGAGATATCCCTGTCCTGGGAATACACCCGGGCAGCAACAGCCAAACCTCCTGGAGTGGTTTTGGAGGCCACCAGCACCACCTGACACTGCCTGGTGACAGTGGCCAGTCCTCAGCCAGAAGAACTATTGTATGGTTTGTAAAAATGCTGTGGTTTGGGATTTCCATAGGATGGAATCTTTAAGCAAAAAGTTCTGTTTTTCTGGTGACACGGAGGCCCAGAATTTTGGCAAAAGACCCTTCCCCCTTTCTCATTACAGCAGAAAGTAAAACAGACGTACTTGTTTCACCAGCATCCTCTTCTTCTCCTCATTCTGTTCATCTCTGGCTTGCAGATCTCTGTCGAACTGGGCTTTCATGGCCTGCATGTTCACCTCCAGGCGGAGTTTGGCATCTTCTGTGGCCTGCAGTTCATCTTCCAGCTCCTCCAGCTGAGTCCTCATCTCCTCCACCTGCTGCTCCAGGGTTCTCTTGGACTTCTCCAGCTCGTGGACCTAAGGCACAGCCCCAGCTCAGACCCTGTCCTTCAGGGAGCTGACCCCAGCAGTTTCTAACGGCAGAGCAGGCCGGTGGCTGCACTGTGTGACTCTGAGCTGGACAGTGAATCACAACGGGGGCTCAGCTGGAGACCCCCCCAAGGTGTGCCTGGCAGGTGAGGGGTGCGGGGCACAGCAAGGCAGCAGTGCTGAGAGAGGCCTGCAGCCAGCGCCTGTGGCAGTGGCCAGCGCACAGCTGGGCAAGCAGGAGCCCCAGCTGGGCCAGCTGCTCACCTCAGCCTGGCCTGAGGCAGGAGCGGTGCCCGGGGTGACACAGAGGCCCCACAGCGTCAGTGCGGCCCCACTCCCCTTACCCGGGCCTGGCAGGAGGGGAATCTGGTTCTCGGGTAACGACGAGGGGCTGGGACACGGTGACAGAGCAAAGACCATCAGGGAAGGGCAGGGGGCCTTTGCTGCTGCCTCGGCCGGGTGCAGGAGGGAGGACACCGAAGGGTCTCAGCTCTGCTCTGCCTTTGGTTCAGCCATGTCCTGCAACTCAGCTTGACCAAAGGTAACAGAAGTCCACATTATCCCTCATTTACACACAAAAAATACACCCAGCAACACAAAAATGAAGTGGCTGCCCCCATCTAGCACAGCAGCAACACGTAACCAGTTCTGTCTGACCACGGTCCCACCTCCACTGACCCAAAAGTGTAAAACTGGTATCTGGGATCCTCCACGCAGAGGGTGAGAACACAGCTTTTGAAGAGGCCTGATGTTAACACAGACCACCCCCTCATGCTGGGCACTCGTTCCTCCAGCGTCCTGGACCAGCTTCAGAAAGCTGTTCCTGTGTCACAGACCTTTTCCCTGCCATTCCCCGTCTGTAACAAACAGGCCGTGGAACCATACTTACATTTTTGCCCACATCATCTTTGGAGCTCATCAGATCTTCCATATCCGCACGCAGCTGCTTGTTCTGCCTTTCAAATTCCTCCTTGGCTTCCAGGGCCTCCTCCAGGGCCCGAGCCAGGGACAGGGCTTTGGTTTCCTTCTCCCTCGCCTCTGCCTCAGCACGGTCTCGCTCCTCCGCGTATCTGGCAGAAATGTTCTTTTCTTCTGCCAGCATCTGAACAGAAGAAACAATTCATCCATCTCTTGAGCTCCACAGTCAGGTCCTTCCTGCCTCAGGTGTTTTATTCAGGAAGAGGTTCATGCTCTAGGTCTAACTGGCCTTCAGAAGCTGTCTGCTCCCTCCAAGTGCCAGTGAGGGAACAGCTACAGCTCCTCTGCGATGAGAGGAGGAAAGCAAGCTACTCATCAACACTAAGGAAGTCTCAGATGATTTCCATCTTTCACTCTTCACATCCTTTTTTAGTCTACCTTGAGGGATTACAATAAAACTCTTTTGTTCCAGCATAATTCTCTTTTTGTACATGAAGAGCTGATGACTTGATCTAACAAGCCTCAGAGATGGCATTTGGCTCAAAAAATTGGGAGTGACAAGTTCCTCTTAACAGAGGCCAGCAGCTCACAGAATTGTCAATAACCACAGCACACCAGTCAGACCCTTCTTTAGGCGAGGCTCAGCAACAATAAATAACAAGATGCTGGTTAAAAAGCCTACAAAGACAGGAAGATGACAGGAGCCCGGAGTACCTGATCAAACTTCTTCTGCTTTTTCTCCAGGTTGGAGACAATCTGGCGCTGGTGATCCAGATCCACCATCAGGTCATCCAGCTCCTGCTGCAAGCGGTTCTTGGTCTTTTCCAGTTTGTCATAAGCCAGAGCCTTCTCCTCCAGGCGCTGGCTTAGGGACTCCATGTCCTTCAGCAGCTTCTTCTTAGTCTCCTCCAGGCCTTCGATGGTTCCCACGTCATCATCTACCTTCTTCTTGGCCTCAGCCAACTGGAATTCAAGGAAAGAAAGTGAAGTCCCTTCGTGCATCACCAGAGGGAGGAAAGGCATCCAGGTGCAAAGTGAGAACAGATTTAACTGCAAGCCAAGGGACCACAAGAACTGGCAGCTTCCAGGGCAAAGCCCTGCCCACCACAGCTCAGTGTGCACATCATCACCGCAGCAGAGAGAGGCCACGGGAAACTTTATTCCCAGGTCTGCTCCAGCACCTGTCCCAGGATGTGCTCCCCAGAGCTCTGGGACACCACTTTGGGACACGTCCTTGCACAGGCGCTGCCCCTCCCAGCAGCTCACCTGGGCCTGCAAGGCCAGCATCTGTTTCTCCAGGTTCTTTCTGGCCTCCTCTTCCTCCTCCTGCTGCTCTTGCAGGTTGTTCTTCTCCTCCTCCAGCTGCCTTATCCTGCTGCTGAGGTTGAGCTTCTGGCGGGTTTCCTCCTGGAGCAGCTCCTGGAACACAGGCACGGGCAGAGCTCAGCGTGCTCTGAAACCCCCACGGCTCCACACGTGCAGTTCCAGCTTTATTTTCCCTCAGAGCTTGGGACAAGGACATGCTTTATTTGGGTTTTCAAAAAGCCACTGGCCATTCATTTTGGGCACACTTAAACCTTCATAAAGCATATTTCTCACCAGGGAACCCATGCCAGAGTCTGTTCTAGAAGTTAATGGATGATCCTTTTCCATCTTTCAAGGGACTAGCACAGAAGTCACCTTCAAAATGTATTTTTTTTTCTTTTTTTCAGACAAGAATAGAGCACCTATTTTAAACCACCTGGGAAGAACACGGAGCAGCAAATCCTGCAGTGGCACAATGCTTCCAGGTTTTTCTGCACTGCTTAAATATAAAGGCCACTTTAAAGGTGGAACCTTCTGTCAGAACAAAGTAAGGAAAGGTGTAACCCCCATCCCACCCCCTCTCCCCTCCCTACAAACCCCTCCAGTTGTGATCAACATTATTCAAAGAGTTAAGTGTTTTCTTAATTAAGAACCAAAACCTGACAGGTTGAAGAATTTGAAGCTGTCAGTAGAAGACAGGGTATTGTTCCTCATATATCCCAAGGATATTGACATTAAATTCTACCTGGAAAGGGGTTTTTTATTTGATCCTTATCTCCCTCAGAGACAAAGACATGAAAGAGAACTCCCAGCTATCAGGTAATGAAGCTCAGATAATGAAATCTTGGTTCCACGTGCAGCTGAGCCACCCCAATCCATCCCATTCCACTGGACTGAACAGGAAATTCAGCTTCTGCCCAGGGGACTTTCCAAAGCATGAATGAAAATGTATTTTCTGTTAGCAGTCAGCACTTCCCTGAGGAGCAGAGCTCCAGTGCCAAGCTCAGCTTTGCTGCACACACACCTGTGTATCCTGAAGCTGAGATTCCAAACTGGCTGCATCCTTGGCAAACTTGATGCCTTTCTTCTCTGCCTCCTCCAGCAGACTGGAGACATTGTCCAGCTCATTCTGCAAGGCAAGGAGTCAGTCCAAAGGTAACAGCACAGCCCAGATCCCACTGGGAGCTGGAACTGCACAACACAAAACCTCAGCAAATTCCAGGTATGGCAAGACAGCAACAGAGCCCAACAGAGAGAGACAACGAGCTAAAACCACTGAAGTTTGGCTACAAAATGGAGGCTGAATGTCAGTCCTGAAGTGCAGTAACAAAACAAGACTTATGCTATTAAGCTCTGATATTTAGCACTTTGTTCTGATCCCTGCACTCATATTTTAATGCTATTTTTAATTCTAGGACCATGTATTTCATGGAAGCATTAATTCAGGGATTATCAGGGTGGCAGCTGGGTTTAAAGCATCACTGCAAGAGAAAAGGTTACTGCCAGGTGCCAGCTTATTATTTTGGGCTACCCTACTTTTACATACAGTGAGGGACAGCCTGAAAGCTTCCTCCACGGAGAACTGGGCCATTCCCTTTCGGAAGTGCTTTAGCTGGAATTACCTGGAGCCCTCACTGCTGTGCTTCAGAAGTCAGCCATGGCTGCACTTCGCCTGTTTGCTCCATTTCCCAGAAACATGGGCCTGTGCCTGCAATCCCTCCCTGCCAAGCTCCCAGCTTTGAGCACCAAAGCAGACCTGTGGCCACCATCAGTTTTTGCTCAGACCTGTGGAAAAGCTCAGCCCAATCTACTCAATTCCACAGCCAAGCCAAAACCCTGGATTCCAGCTGGACTGTGCAGAGCTTCCTGGAGGATCTGCTCTCCAGGATGGAAGGCACATCCTTCACAGCCACTGTAACTCTCACGCAGCCCAGGACGTTCAGGATTGATGTCACGGCTGTCCAGTTCCTCCACCTGAGGCACATCACCACTTTGAGGCCTCCCAAGTCCCTGAGAGTCCTTGCTTGGTCACCTCCCACGTCAGCCACAGGCCATTCCTGCACACGGTTACACCTTGGAGTTCCTTGCCCGTTTCCCAGGATTTTAGGACCTGCAGAGCCTTACCTGCAGCTTGTTCGCCTTCTCCGCCAGCTCCACCCTCAGCCTCTCCCCCTCTGACACCTTTGCAGTCAGCTCCTGCACCTGAGCATCGAGTTTCTTCCTCTTGTGCTCAGACTCTGCCTTGACCTGCTGCAGCACCTTCACCTCACAGGCCAGCTCCTTGTTGTCAGACTCCAAGCCTTGCTTGTTCTTTTCAAGGTTTGCTTTGAACTGGGGAAGACAAAAGGAAAGAAATTCAACTCTTTGTTGCAGGTGAGTATTTTCTGCTGAAAACGATTCTGCAGATCAGGTCTCCATGCCCAGAGAGAGGCCAAGGTGTGAGCGGGGAGTGTTTAAAATGCTGCTGTGTGACGTTCTGTGTGTGCCAGGTGAAGACTGAGTGAATTCAGGGTGCTCCTCTCCCAGCCTCCACAGGTAGCAGCGAGCACCAGGAGAGGCAGGATCCGGGGTGGCAGCACTGGAAATAAATGACTGTTTTGGTAGCACTGCGAGGAGGAAGGAATGTGCCCATTAACGGATCAGCATGGCTCATCTCACAGGAATAAAAGGGAAGAGAGGAACCAAAGCTGCCCTGATTTGAGTAGGCAGAGCAGCCTGGAAGTGCGGAACAAAGCGATCCTCAGCACTGCACTGACATTTGTCAGAAGCCTTTTTAAAAAGCAGTAATTGGCAGAAGGGATGTTTAAGTGTCATTCTTGCTATGGCACGGGAGCTGACACCATCTTGTCACAGGAGCTTTGTTTCAGATTGCAGGGTATTTTTCCATCTTTTCATGCTCCTATTGAGAATATTTATTGAATAAGGAGCAGGAGACATGCAGAAGATTTTCAGGTGAATAAAGCTGGTGAAAATCACAGTTTAACCACGACATTTCTCACTTAATTTAAAATACTAAGGAAGCTTGTGCAGTATTCCCAATACATGAAAACATCACTACAGGACACGAGCTGTCCACACACACATTTGTGAATGACCCCAGCTGCAATTTCAAAACCTAGAGACTTCTCTCTTTTGGCAGCGTTGGAATAATTCTCCTTCTGAGCAAGAACAGGAGCCAGGTGATCCAGCTGTGCCTCCTGCTGCCTGCTCTGGTGCTGCTGACCAGGTGTGTTGCCCACCAGCTGCAGCATTGTCAAATCAGCAGGATGAATCTCATTCAGGTACAACTGTGATGCATTTTGAGAGGACAGCTTAGCTCTGTGATCATGGAAGACCCAAGCTCAGGTATCCTGGAAGCCGCCTATGGTACTTATAAAGCAGAAAGTTCATTTTCTTCTCACCCTTTTGGCCTGTTCAAGCTGTTCAGAGAGCTCCTCCAGGGCAGTAGCATGCCTCTGCCTGATCTCCTGGATCTGGGCTTCATGGTTTTTGGTTTCCTCCTCGATCGCTTTCTTCAGCTCAGCCACCTCCTGCTCGCGCTTCGTCCTGGAGGAAGCACGAAGGGTCATCAGAAAGCCAACATTTCAGTCTTTTGTAAATCAGAGATGAATGCCAATGGTGCCTTCTTACACAGACCATGATCCTACCTCAGCTCCTGCTGTGCTGCAGTGGTATCCAGAGTATCTTCCAGCTCAGTTTTCAAAGCCTCCAGCTCCTCACTCAGATCCCTTTTCTGCTTCTCTGCCTTGTTCCGTGATGCCTTCTCAGACTCCAGGTCCTCCTGGAGCTCTGCAATCTGAGCCTGCAGCTCCCTTATCACTTTCAGTGCATTGTTCTTCTGAACTGCTTCTTCATCCCCTCTGCCAAACAGAGGCACCACAGTTAATGGGATTTCACCTCCTCCCATAACCATCTGCTTAAATTACCTACAAAAACAGCTCAACTTTTGCACTAGAATAAAATAAATATAAAAATATATAGAATGGTTGGGTTGGAAGGGACCTTAAACAATATCAAATTTCCAGCCCCTGCCATGGACAGAGACACCTTCCACTATCCCATCCCATCCAACCCAGCCTTGGACACTTGCAGGGATGGATAAAAGATACCACAGATAAAACCCCACTGTTACTCTCAAGACCCCACCAAGGTGCACAATCACAATGATCAAGCTTTAGTTTACAGTCAAGTATTCCAATTTTGTAGATCTCAACACTGCCCCAGAAATGTTCCATCTGTAGAATTTTCTCTTCCTGCGAAATCAGACTAAAAAAACACAGATGGTGTTCAGCATAACACGGGACTGTATCACACAAACCCAGACAAAGTCTGCCCCGCCCAGCCCTTTGGTAAGACCCACTGAGAAATACACATTTTTTCCTTCCTGAGGCTGAATTTTGGGAGATTAAAAAAGCTTCCAGAGCCCAAACACTACCAGACCACGTGAAACAGCTTCTTTTTGCAGCTCTGTAGAGCGAGGCTGCTGAGAGATCACTGAATTCCTTTAGATTTGCTGTGTCTGTGCACAGCACAGGGCTCCAGAGCTGCTATTCCAGCATTCCCAGCTCTGACTGTGGCCAGGTGAAACCCAGTTTGGGGGAGCAGCTTTGTCCCACACTGACCTGGCCAGAGCAGCCTGCAGCTCCTCCTCTTTCTTGGCCAGCTGGATCTTCAGCTCCTCGATTTGGGCTTGCAGCTCAGCTATTTGGTCCTGCAGGTCTGTTGTTTCCCCATCCAGTTTCCTTTTAGCTTTTTCCAACTCCTGACGGGTCTTCTCCTCCTTTTTCAGGCGTTCTAAAGGAAGCAAAGAATTAAATTCCTATGGAATTGTTTCTCTTGTCACCCTCAGGGGCTTTGGGGTGGCAGGAAGGGTGGGAAGTTTAATTTATGCTGCCTCAATTCTTTCTCCAGTCTGCAGAAAAATGGAATAGCAAAGGAGAACTGTGTGATTTAGCCAGAAAGTCAGGGGAAAGTCTCCGACAACTGGGAATAGTTTGAGATGAGGCAACAGAAGCACCTTGGTAGAAAATAAAGAGTGGGATCTAAGAGAGCAGCTTGAGCTCTTAGGCCAGATAATCACAGACACCAACACTCAAAAAGAACATGAACTGTGGACTGGAACAAAGGCTGGCTTGCAGGGCTTTGGAAGGGCTAGGCCAGACTCCAAAAGGTCTACTGGAAAATAGCACAGCTTGAAGAAAACTTGAAGAAACCATTTCTGCAAGTATCCGTGCTGTTTAATCCCAGCCCATCAGTATCTGGGAGCTCCCTCCCAGCACCCTGCCTGGGGCTGGGATACTCCTGCCCTCAGGAATTCTTTGGGACAGCCATCCCACTGCAGTGCCAGCAGTCAGACCCGTTCAGCTGGCCTGCCTGTGGCAGAATAAGGAGAGGTCCTGGCCGTGCTGCCCAGCAGCTGCTGAGCAGGCGTGGAACAGATCTCAAGAAGGTTCTGCCGAGCAGACCCTTAGCACGGCTCTAAATGCACTGGCCTGTATTGAGAATTCTAAGTGGTGACAGGGGTTATTACCCTTGTTCAATTCTTTGTGGCTCCTCAGTGCAGAGATTTCCCTCACGCTCTCCCTAAGCCTCCTTCTGGACCAGGATCTTCCACATGGAAAAGGAGCCAGGGCCAAGATTCACCTCAGAGCCACTCTGGCTATTTGGGATTTTCCAGACAACCTGAAGTAACACTGCTTTTCTCTAAACAGTTTCACATTCCCAAAGAATTGTATTTTTCCCTCTGTTTTTACATTAAGTTCCTGGTGAGTGACAGAGCAGTGTCACAAGACCCAGCTTTGTAATTGAGAAAGCTCACAGCAAACTGAATTAATTTTTTCCCCCAAATATCAGTGCCTAGCAGTGCCAAGACTCTGTAGCAGAGAGACCTTAATGGCTTCTTGAATCATCTCCAAGAGTAAATATCATTTTACTCTGCCTTCCTAGCCAAGAAATTGCATGCCTTAAATATAAGCTTTAATTTCCACTTCTAAGGTCATCAGTCTTGGAACGGCTCTGTAACCAAACACATCTGTCAGGTTCCTAGTCCTGATTTAAGCACAGAGCTACTCCAGCATTGTTTTCCAGTGAGTAAATCCTGCTCAGACCCATCTTAAGGTGTCTGAATGCAACTGCTAAAGACAAGGTTCATCAATCACTGCCACCCCTGCGAGTTCAACACCTTCCTACACAGATAAGGTACAACGCTGATATTCTTCCAGAAGCACATCAGCCTTAAAATATGCAGCAAGACAGGCCATAACACACCAAGTGCAAGAACCATTCCCAAATTAGGGCACACAGAGCAACTTTGTCTGTTATTTTGCAACTCTGACTTGGCAGCTCATTAATGTTGCACAGTATCTATAGTAATTAAAAAAAAAAATCATAAAATCAAGAAAGGTTGCATATGGGGTAGGTTTAGCTTGTGACAACACTGGCAGAACAATCAGAAATAAATGGCTAAAGGACTGGAACCACTGTAGATGGAATCATGGAATGGTTTGGACTGGAAGGGACCTAAAAGCTCAGCTCATTCCAACCCCCTGCCTTGGGCAGGACACCTTCCACCAGACCAGGCTGCTCAATAAAAATAAAGCACTATAAAATAAAATCTACCTATAAATGTAATGCAGATAAAACATTAAGAAAGGCAAAACAATTGAGATTTGCTGATGAAAAAACAATTCTGGAAGGCTAAAGAGTGCCTGCTGCCATTCGTACAGGAATGCACTGCTCTGGTGTTAGAGAAAAGTGGGAGCCAGGATGTTTTCCCTGGGTGCTAATGGATACAGGCAACAGCAGGAATTTCTGAGCGCGTCTGTGAAGGAAACGGATTCTCCAAAATGAGAACCTGACAAGTTCAACAGGAGAGACTGAGCAGCCAGATGCAGCAAGGCTTGCAAGAGACACCAGCTTCCCTCAGGAGCCGGCTGACGCAGCAGCTCTGGCGTTTCACAGCCCAGGCGGCACCTGTCAGACACCGCAGCCCCTGTCCCAGGTGACCCACTCCCTCCTGGCAGCACGGCCACGCTGCTCCCAGGCCACTCCAGAACAAACCTTCCAAATCAGTGATCATCATTTCCTGCTTGTTCTTCAGTTTGGCCAAGTTTTTGGCTTTTTCTTCTTCTTCAGCCAGCTGAGAAGAGCATTCAGCAATCCGATCCTCCATCAGCTTCTTTTCCTGGGGAGGAGGAAAGGGAGGAAAAACAACTTGTTAAACAGGACTCGAAGAGTCCCTAAGCAATGCAAATAATGGGATGCGCAAAACCCACAGAGGGGTGTCACGGAGCACATCTCACACAGATTTCATTTCCAGTGACTGTCAGCATTAAGGATCAATTGGAATTGCTTGGAAACATGAACACTGACTTTCCAAGAGAGACCTGGAATTCAGCACACAGGAGGCCTGGCTTTAGGACAGCATTTGGAAATCTGTTTGCAAAGAACAATGGCAGCTGTAAACAGTTTTTCCAGCTCTAAGATTTGGGAGAGTCGTGAAATTGGGAAGGGTGCACGACAAACACCCTCTGGAATGTCAGCCCAGACTCATGTCCAGTGTCTCAGCTTTGCCCTGCTCACACCCACAAGTGTCCAGGTGCAAAGGTCCCAGATCCTGTGGCAGCAGCTTTGGGAGCTGTCCCTTGGCATCTCCACCCTGCACACTGCTCTCACCTTCAGAAATTTGGAGTTTTGGTCCTCCAGCAGTAGGATCTCCTCCTCCATCTTCTTGATCTTTGCTTCAGCTGTCACTTTTTCCAGCTGCAGCTTCTGCCGAGCTCCCTCCTCCTCATCGAGTTGTTCCTCCAAGTCCTGGCAAGAGAGACAACTGCACCTGTGCATCTCCCAGGTTTTCCATGGGGTAACATTGATCTTTTTAACTCAGTGACAAAGATGTGTTATTTCGAACAGCCTCTTGCCCTAACACTCCCTAACCCCACACCTGCTTTGTTAGATTTCTTTAAAGGATCACTGATCTGGTAAGGAAGTTAAGGGCCATGGGATACACATGGATTTTTGGTGCTCTGAATTCCAGCTTTGGGTGAAATGTGCTGTCTAGGAAACACACACTCACTGCCACAGTCATTCACCTTCCTAATTCCAACTATAAAATAAAAAATCTGTAATTAACGACAACCAAATTAGATCAGGCTTTTTATGTCAGAGGCTTCCCAGCACGCTGCACCTGAATGGGGCACCTGGTGGGAAAATGTCAGGACCTGGGAAGAGATTCCACAGGAAACAGCTCTCCTTATCTCAAAATCACAGCTGAGGCACTTCAGCTATTGGCACAAAGAGTTAAAAAGCACTGTGCTTCTGAGGGGTCATTTAGTGGGTTTCAATATGATTCATTTAAATAAGATTAATGGACATTTATGAAAAGGCATCAAGAGCTGTGAGAAGTGGAGTTTATTTCCTTTTCAACTACTTTTAATAGTTTGAAAGACAGGTAAATTCTCAGCTACTCCCTTTTTCAGGGACACCATTATTTAAAAGGAAGCATCTAAATAATCTGATTTTCACAAAAAACCTCAACCAAGTAACTTGGAGGAAATGACACTGTCTTAGTAAGCTCAAATGAGGAATATTCTTGATGATGTTCACTGGATTTCAGTCCAAAAGGAACATTTCTCTCACAAGTGACACCATCCCATCAGTCTGTCTGTAAGCCCCATGCAGCCATTCCTGGTTCTGCCCTCTCAGAAGCACTTCCCTGCCTTGAATTACCTCTCAGCACACACTGACAGGGCATCCTGGCATTTCTGTCCTCACCCCCACCTGCCTGGAGACCACACAAAGCTCATCACACTGGACACAAGGACAGAAGGGGAAAAAATTCATCTTATTCCACTCAGGAGCCAAGTTCCTGTGTCCTGCAGAGATGCTGAGGAAGCTTCCCCATCCCACTTGTCCACCTCCAGCCACTGAGAGCCATACCTGGATATGGCCCTGCATTTTCTTCTTCTCATTCTGCAATATTTGGTTTCTTTCCTCCTCCTCCTCAACCCTGGACTCCAAATCATGGAGAATTTCTTCCAGCTCCTGCTTTTTGGCAGCCAAGCGAGCCCTCATCTCCTCAGCCTCTGCAAAGAGCTCTGTCTCAGCCTGGAGCTGCTCTGCGAGGATGTTCTTCTCCTCCAGAACCTGCAAATCCAAAAGGCAGTACAGCTTTGAAGATGACACTCCGAAGTCTCTCGTGGGAGATCACACCTGTGGCAAGGACAAAGGGACGAGCAGGCCCAGTTCTGCTCCAGGTCCTGACTCCCACGTCCAGATCCCAAACCAGACTTTCAGAAGAGGCTTCAGCAGCACTGCAGAAGCCACCAGCTCTGGCTCCAGCAGTGTTTCCTGGACTGGCCCTGCACTGATCCCTGCAGCGTGGCAGAGCAGTGCCAGGGGCTGACCCTGGCCCTTGGAGCCCCTGGAACTCCTGGCCAGTCCCAGTGCCCATCCCTGAGGATGCCACCTGTCACTGGACATGGAGGCCCTGGCTGCCAGCCCTGGAGTGCCCCATCCAGCCCACTCCTGCACCACTGAGGGGCCCCTCCATGAACTCCCTGTCTCTCCAGTTTAGAGACCAGGATGCCACGTGGGACAGTGCCAAAGGCACGAGTCCAGGTAGATGACACCAAAATCGCTCTTTCTTCCCTTATCCACCAAATTTCTGCCATCACAGAAAGCCACCGAATCTGCAGAGCTGTCCCAAGTGTTTGCCCACAGCTTGCCCAGCCCAGGCACAGAATGACACTGCCACTGAATTTCTCCTGTAGACCAGGAAAGGCCACAAAAGCGGGTTCAGTTTTGCTAAAACGTTTCTGCATCCCTGCAGGAACAGCTCAGGCTGTATCTTCCTATTCCATACTCCAGCAGAGTGGGAATCAGCTCACCTGATTCTCTTTTGCTCCCCAACTTGGCTCCCTCACATGGAGCACAATCCATGTCCTGCATACCAAAAGCTGATCTTGCACACAAACCTGTTGATGTTTCCTTTCCATTTCCTCAAGCTCTGCCTCCACTTTTGTCTGTTTTTCTTTCACCTTCATCAGCTCCTCATCCTTGGCTTGAAGCTCTTCTTCCTGACGGGTGACCTGAAGAAGAGGCTTCACCTGCAAAGGTTTGAAATGAAAAGAGTGAGACCCTGCACTCACCTACTTATAGGTGAATAAAACAGAATAGAACAGGAGGAACCTTGGTGAAGACTCTCCACCACTGCCAGTGCCTCAGCTTCAAATACGCAGCACAATTCCTCTGCAGGATTTTCAGTGCACTCAGCTGCTGCTGCTTCTTTGCAAAGGCCCTGAAGACAGCAAAAAGGTTCTGTTAAATAGAGCTGACCATCATTTAATTTTTAAGTTACCCAACCCTACAACACTTGCAGACCATAAATAGGCTTATTTATAAGTTTCAGTAACTACACTGATTTTATGAGTTCTTGCTCCCATAAAGAGTCAGAGCAAGAGCTGGAGTCACCATTTCCAATAATTAAAAATGCTGTTTGTTCTTACTCTCAACAGGCTTTTTTCTTAAAAAGACAAAATCAGGATGGATTAGCTACTTTAATTTTTAAAAAGCAGCTTTCCAGAGTACTTCCAGGAACCTCCAGTGGGACAGGAGGAGAGACAAAGGAATTTGTAAAGAGCTGTGTGTGTCACAAAGGCAGGAGCAAGGAAAGGAGATACTGTTAAGGAATGAAGGTGCAAATTCTTCCCAGGCAAAAATCCACTTAAAACTCAGGATACAGTTACAGGCCCTCAGGCAACACACTCAGAAATAGAAGTTTTAATGCACAGCTCCCTATCAGAGAGGCTTGAGAGCCCCAAAGAAGAGCCAGTCCCAAGAGCACACTCACTTCCTGGCCAGGTATCCCCTGCACACTGCCTGGAAGAAGATGATGATGTCAGTGATCTTCAGGTCCCGCTCTTCCTCCAGGTGTGCCAGGACTCCAGCTCGGAAGAAGATCTTGCTCTGTCCAATTCTGTACAAGTTGGGGTCCAGCTCTAAGGCTCTGATCTAAACAGACAGGCAAGGGCGTTGTTGTTACACCAAAACGGGGACAATTTCTGGGGGAATTTTTTGATGTTTTGACAATATTTAGCTACAAACACTTACCATACGCTCACAGGCTTGCTTACCATCCATGAAACCTTTGGGAATTGCATTGGGAGTGAGGATCTCGTACCTTTAAGGCAAGTAAAAAACCACCTTTACATTCAGCAATAAGCAATGTGATTTACAGTATAAATTTATAGCATAAACTACAGTCACCAAGTGCACAGTTAGGGAATTTGTCCAGGAAGATTTTCCAGCAGCCAATTTTGGATTGTTTCCCCTTCCCTACTGTCTTTAGAATAAACTGCAGTAGTTAAGTTCAAGTTAAGTAGGGAAGTTCAAGGCCTCACACCCAGGTTTTGATTTTCTTTGAGCTGGATTGGGGAAGGAGGGAGGAGTGTGGGATCTTCAACTATTTACAAGGAACTTTACATTACTTTACATTAACAAGCAACTGTAGCTCCTACGAACTCAAAAGCCTGTTCCTGCTGTTACCTCTGCCGGAATTCCTGGAACACGATCCTGTTTGGGAATCCTTGCCGACAGATCCTTATTCCTTCCAAAACCCCGTTGCAGCGGAGCTGGTCTAGAACCAGGTGTGGGTCCAGTTTTCCAGCCTGGACAAACAAAAAACAAGGATGACTTTAACTGGCATTCGTGGCAAACTATACTTTCAGTCTGGCAGGCCAAAAGCCAGCTGTGTGAATCGGGGGGCGTGCAGGGAATTCTGAGAGGATCGCTCAGCACGACAAGGGTGACAATCAAACGGTGACTGGAGAAGGGAGACCCAGAGAGGACGTGGGACTTAGTGCAGGTGAAAAGCAACGGGAAGCAAGAATCAGGAGCGGCCTGCAGCCCGTACCCTCTTCTCGTGGTTGGGGATGATGCAGCGCACGAAGTTGGGGTTGGTGTTGCGGAGCGTGGCCATCAGCTTGGTGAGGGACTCCTTGTAGAGCTGCCCGACGGTGCGGAACATCCCCTTCTTGGTCTTGTAGGCAGAGCCGAAGGCCGTCTCCGTGATGCCGGTGACCTGGTCCAGCCCCACGATGCGATCCACTGGCAGGGACAAGAGGCAAGGGCTGAGCGCCCGCGGGGCTGGTGGCGCGGGGCGGCGCGGGGACAGCAGCGGAAGCTCGGCGGGCAAGGCAGCCGCAGCGGGACCGGGGCACTGCGTGGGGA
>VWPU01011102.1:2287-14211 GCA_013398955.1 Callaeas wilsoni
ATGGGACACGGATGCACGGGATGGGTGCTGGGGCTGCGGGATGGGTGCTGGGACGATGGGCGCACGGGAGACGGATGCACGGGAAGGGTGCTGGGACCACGGATGCACGGGATGGGTGCTGGGGCTGCGGGATGGGTGCTGGGACTATGGATGCACGGGACACGGATGCACGGGAAGGGTGCTGGGACCACGGATGCATGGGACACGGATGCACGGGATGGGTGCTGGGACCACGGGATGGGTGCTGGGACCAAGGATGCACAGGAAGGGCTCCTTCCTGCTGCTGACTGAGCTCTGGAGAGCCCAGAGGAGCCTCCCAGGATTTCAGCTCTGCACAGGGCTGGAGGTCCCACCCTGCTGGGGATCTCTTGTTCTGCTCCTCCAGTGCTGCAGAGAAATGGGGGAAATGATGGTGTTGTTCTGTTTCTCCGGAGAGACAAATGTCCTGATTTCTCAGCTCTAAGATCCCAGAACTCCAGACTGATTTGGGGTGCAAAGGACTGCAAAGCCCATCTCATTCCACCCCCTGCCATGGGCAGGGACTCCTTCCACTGTCCCAGGTTGCTCCAATCTCTTTCCAACCCGGCCTGGAAGATCCAACAGCACTTGTTTTGTTTCTGTGACAAAACAGGAGATGAGAGATTCCAAGTTCTCCCTGTTTGTACATTCCAGGTGCTTTCCCAGAGCACCTCCAGAGTGGGATTATTCCTTGGATATTTATTTTTAACTCCTCTGCACTCTGCAAGTGTGAATGTAACATTTCCATCCATTTGGCCTCCGCATTTAAAGTCCTGCTCAATTTGCAAATTAAAAAAAAAACAACAAAAAACTCCATCCAAACACTTCTCTAGCAAAACATCCCTCAAAAAAAGTCAACGTTACTACAAGAACACCAAAATTGAGACAGGAAGAACAAAAATCATCAAAACCAAGAAACATCCTTAGAACGGAGCAGAGAAAACCAAAAACTACAGCTGAATACTTTGATTAATATACTCGCAATTGTTAAAGCTCTTTAAATGAACTAAAGGTTTACAAATTTCAGATGGAAACAAATCCTCCTTCAGCTGGGGGAGGCTGCTTGAGTTTGCCTTAACAGCTCACACAGGAGGTTATTTCAAAAAATACCAGCTCGGAGTGTGCTCAGACACATTTATAGCATCCAGGAGAGGGGAAATGCATTTCCCAGCTGACAGCAAGGAAAGCATCACACGCTCCACTAACAACCAGATCCAGGGTTAAAATATGTTGTTCCATCAACCGATTACTGCACTATTTTTAGTCTTCTCCCATAACAATAGTGGGTAAAGAAAGAATGTGAAGTCACAAGTATTAGACAGGATTAGGTGGTTTAACTACTATTTTTGTAGTAAAGGAGTCATGGTTAGAATTGCTACTACCATTAGCACTGGAAGCAAAAAGCCATTGAAATTGCAGATTGGCTAATGCTTTCCCTGGCACCGGGCCAGGCTGATTAATGATTCAGGGGACAGAAATAACTGCAGCAAAGGCAGCCTTGCAGAGGGGCTCTCCTTCCTTAGCTAATTATGTTCTTCCTCCCATTTTATCCACCCAGGGAAGCGCTTCATTAACGTGGAATTTAGGTTACCCTGCCACGTCTCAGGCACATATCGGGGTGCAGGATTCAAAAATACTGGATTAGGGAAGAAACCACCTTAATTTTGTCCTGCTGGAGCTGGCAATACCTTGGGAAAACCATCTTCTGTATTCCAGGTGTGTGCCTGGATCCGTGGGTTTGTGCAAGGGCTTGGGGCCACGCTGAGATCTGACCGCGGCGAGGCTTTCCTTTCACTCCCAGCTCTACTCTGACCTTTAAATTCGGAGGGAAAAAGAAGTGGGAAAGGGATGCAGCGATGTTTAATTGCAGTGCCAAGGCACCTCTGGCAGCCGAGAGCGGCCTCGTGCCACACCGAGAGGGACTCACTGAGGGTTGAGCAACAGCCGAGTTTCAGCCCAGAACCAAAGTCTGAGCAGGACAAGAACCAGGGCCAGATGTTCCCAATAAAAACACCTGCCCTGGAACAGAAGTTGTCCCTAACAAAGGCAGGAGTAACAGGAGAGCCGAGGGCAGCAGCATCACACGGCAGCGGCACAAAGGAGCGTTTGTTCAGCCTGACAGCAGCACTGGGGGAAACCAGCCTGAAATGGTCCCTGACACACCTCGGAGGGAGCTCCCAGAGCCAGGCAAGCCAGGGACCAGGCTCTGCAGCAGCTCTTTACCGAGATTTCTATCAGTGGCGAAATGATCTGTGAGGAAGAGCCCGATGGGGATGGACTGTGGGGCTCAGATCCACTGTAAAGCTTCACCCCTTTACAAAAATGATCCCAACCTGCTCAGGGGCAGCACAAGGAGGTCACAGCAACTCTGCAAACCACAACGAGCTGCTAAGGGGACAGCAGAGCTGGGGAGAGCGGAGGAGAAAACAAGTGGGACAAGTGCTGGAATAAAGCTCTTTTCAAAGCACATACACAAGATATCCACTGAAATACCTGAAGTTTTCTGAAAGCACTGAAATTTGTAAATTTGACAGTGTGAAAGTGGTTTTGCTCCCCTGAGTGAGCACCACGACAAGGAAGCAGAGCAGAACAGCAACAACCATGGAGAAATCCCAACACCAGCACACCAGGTCACTTGGGCAATCCCGACTGGTTAAGCTCTGCAGCTGCCCATCAGGAACAGTAAAATCCATGGATTTGGAGGAAACAGAGTCTCAGAGTAACTTTCTGAATGTTTCAGAGTGTCTTCTCTCCCCTGTATATCGCAAGGATTTTCCAACCTGAAATATCCAACTAAGCCGATCTACTCGTGCTCCTTCCACCGCAGGAGAAATTTTCAAGGGGCAACACAATGCAGAAAACCAAATTAAATGTTCCATTTCCCCTCCCAAGCTACCCCTTCACTACGGAGAAATCTCTGTGAAACAGATCAGCCAAACCAGACATTTCATTTCAGCAAGGAATTATGTTTCAAATTACCTGGGTATCAAATTAGCACAGCCCTTTCAGTGTCGGGGAGGGAAAGCCCTGAGCAGTTCACCGGGATACAAGGAAGTTCCCATGAAAACTCACCAGGTTTAATGAAACAGAGGTCAGCAACCACCTTCAAGAGCGGAGCCACGTGTGCAGTCACACGGTTTGTGTGACAAGGGACCCACTCCATGGCTTCAACCCCAGCACACACAACGCATCCAATTATCTGCAGCACACTTCCACAGGCACATCAGAGATCCTGGAATGGTTTGGGTTGGAAGTGACCTTTAATCCCAGCTCATTCCACATCCCTGCCATGGGCTGGGACACCTTCCACTACCCCAGGCTGCTCCAAGTCCCGTCCAACCTGGCCTTGGACACTTCCAGGGATGGGGCAAAACCTCTGTCCTGAAGAGTTGAGCGTCACTTAAAGAGGATTTCCCTTTGGAAGAACCAACACCAGGGCTTCCTTTGCTTCCAGGACCTTTTCAGAGGACTTTGCCACAACTTAAGGCAAATTCTGGTCATGGTGCCAGGCAGCAGCACCCAACAGTGCCAAACGTGCTCGGATGCAGCCGCTCCCAGGGCAGCAAGCAGCCTGGCTGCAGGAGCCGTGCTCCAGAAGGGCAGCTGCCAGAATTACCTTCTGTCTCCACTCCAATCCCAGCTCCCAGTGAGGAACTCGCACGGTCACACTGCCAAAAGGCAGCACTGAGCAGAAACCCCAGCCCCAGCCCTGTTGTGCTCACTATTCTTCACCAGCTCCATGTGAAAAATTCCCCACATTCAACACGACCATCCCTGCAGAGTTCTATTGTCTCCGATTATTAATTAAACATGCTCTGAGAGAAAGCAAATGCCTAAAATCATTTGCTTCTACTAAGCAACTCCCACACTACCCAAGTGTGATTCAGACAGTCTAAGTATATCCACTGACTGCAATTCCAGAGGGACCACCACCACAGGAACTCTCCCTTCACTCCAGTTCAAGCACACGCACGCACGAGCCACACCAGACCCCAGCCAAGAAAACCTGGCCAATTTTCCTAAAAACCTGCTCAGTGTTGATAGCTTGTCCCAGCTGAATATCCCGAGTGTCTTTTCACTCCCCCCAGGGGCAGCAGAGGCTGTCTGGGTTTGTGAGGAGATCTGAGCAACCTTTCATAGCCAAGGCAGACCCAGCCCAGGCCAGTCCTCACCTGGAACCATCCCGTACCCTACCTACGTGATGTCCTGATCCCTATCCATGCTTTTTGCTGGATAAACAGCACACAAACACTCCACTGCAGCCAGGGTAACTCTGCCCAACAGCAATCGGGCGTCAGACAGTCTAAACCTGCTCACCTGAATATTAAAATTACTGGGGGACCCTGACACTCAACCTCATCCTGCTGCTTTCTGTGGATGAAGAGAAAAATTCGCAGCTAAGTGTCTTCCATGAAGTTTGGTGATTAAGGATTTGGAGCTGCAAACAGCTGGGATTTTTCTCAGGAGATCTGAGAGACCAAGCTAGGAAATCAAAAGTCTGATTCCAGCACCTCAGTGTCTGCAGGGACAAAGAAGACCTTGTAGCACAAGTTTTTTTGTGTGGATGGTGAAGCTTTGATACCTAAATCTGGGAAACGATGAGGCATCTTTAATTGCTTCATTTTATATAAAAACCTGGCCCCACACACCTTCCAAAGGAGAAGGGGAAAATGCAACAGGAAAAGAAAGTTTCTAAGCAAAACACAAACAGACACAGCATTTTCCTGCTACTCACAACGAGACAGCACTGCCAGGAAGGAGCTTCTCTCCTCCCTTCCTCGGGAGAAGCTTTTCCTTAAGCCATCCCTGCTAAAGCCACTCTCGGCTCCATTCTCAGAGCTGCCAGCAGGAAAAGTGACCAGGAGGACCAGCACCACAAAAACCATGGAAAACCGGGACACTGAGGCTGTGACTCACAGCACTGCTGGCTGTTTAACACCACCACGAAATGCCATCGTTGGTAACACCACAGCAGCACTGTCACCAACAGACACGTGTCTGTCTACACACGCAACACCAGGAACCTGGGATTCAACAATTAAAATCCCTCTACCTTTAATTACGACCTCCCAAGCTCTAGGCAGATATTAACCTATATTAGCCTATAATTTTTTTTTTTCTTCTGACTTCCCATTATCTTTTAGCTACTGAGTTTCCTAACCAGTCTTCAAGGCTGAGCCCTCACTGCATGATCTTTGAAAGTCTAAAATGAAAAATACAGTAATAAAAGTGCATCCGTAAGAAACTGAGAGTCAGGAGACATCCATAATGATTCCCCACCTCCCTGCATGTCCCAGCACTTCCTCCTCTTCTGCTCTTGCAGGCCAAATTCAATTCTACCCCAGCTAAGCCCAAACTGAATTAAATCATTTTGCATGCATAAGATTAGTCCTTGCTCCAAGGAATTTATAATTTAAGAAGCAGATGTGGAGGTGGCCAAAAAGTCAAGAAGAATGGCAGTGGTAGGATTACACATATCCTGCATTCTGCTTCCCAGGAGTAAAACCCTGAGGCAAGCAGAGAACCATGGAAAAAGAGGGATGGAGCAATAAACACTGATAAAAGTGTACCAAATGAGACAGGAGAACAGGGTTAGTGCCCCACCTCAGAGCTGGCTTGGAAGAAATTAAACACAAAGAGATGTTTAATTTCAGATGTTCATCTGGTTTAGAGATGAGCACTGAACGCAAAAACGTGGGGACTAAGGCTGTACCACGCTCATCGCAGTGTGAAAGCCAGCAGGAAGCAGAACAGCTGAAAACCCCGACGTTAATTCTGGTCTGCTGGGTATTTCCTGAGCCGCAGCTCACAGAACCCACAGGGGAAACTGAGAGCATCACACAGGATCATCCCGACAGCTCCATCCTGCAGGAGTGCTCTGTCCACACAACCCCCTCACCAGTGTCCTGCCGCCAGACAATACAGAAACTGGACTGAAAAGTTCATTTAAACTAGCAGAAGTTAATGAGCTTTCCTTTCATTAAGTGGTTTGTTTATTAGGATCGTTTCATTCAAGAAGTTACTGAGGAAAATGGAGCTGAGCAGCACTTCTGCTGACAACAGGGCAAGCCTCTGGAACAGGCAAGATTCTTCTGTTTGAGTGAAAGTTTAAGACTTTTCATTATTAAAAAAATGAAAGTTCAAACACCAGCAGAGTTTTTAATGACTGCAAGCTTGGAGTGCCCTGTCCCCACCCCCCTTATCTCCAGTGAGTTTTGTTGTCTTTGCTTTCAGGGATTTGCAGTGAAAGGAGGATGAAAGTGTGAGCTGGAGGAAAAGAGGATTGAGAATTTATGACATCATTTTAATTCATGAAGTCATCTTGCCACAAAATGCCCAAACAATAGCAGGTCCTGCCCGGCATCTCCACCCCAAGACTCCATGGCTGCTTTGATTTGAAAAACTACAAGTTTACAGTAAGAAATTCTCGCTTATTGTTTCTTTCACAACTTAAAACATTAAGATCTCTGGTATTGATGTCTCTTGAAACAAGCTTTACAGCTAGTGACTGAAAACTTGGATAATGAACAGTAAAATTACATCTGTTTCAATGCAGTTATTTCGTCTGAAGTGACACCTAAATACTACGTTTCTCCATAAGGGAATAACAACAATATTTTTCTAGCTCCTTCGCTCACACGGAACTATTTTATGTGATTTTTCTTCCAGAACAAATTAACAGGGCACTGGGGTTTATTTCTTTGTTGATGTACACACTGCCTTCAGTGAGGCTGCAAAATTCCCTGCAATGTTTGCTTTTAAATGGCCTGGCTGGCAACACATCCCCTGGGGAGGCAGAGCAGAGGAGCGAGGGCTTGGCCGCTTTGATTCGAGAAACTGGAGGCAGGAGATGTTCATAAAGGTTGCAAAAGCTTTGTGTCTGCTGCCCTGGCAATATTTGTGGGGATCATTCTGCTTTAAAATGTGCTTACACTTGGGTTCCGCTGCCTCGGAGAGGAAGCACTTGTGTGTCTTTGATGAGTGAGCTACAGGTCACAGACAGAGTGGAGTGAGTCAGCCACTCATTTAGCTCCAGCACAAGTGACAATGCAACTGCTGAAAAGCCTTCTAGTAAACACCACTACCACACAGCTTGGCCCACTAGCCCTCTAGAGACTCTGAGTGGCTCTAAGAAGTTCCTAAAACCACGGGCTGGTGACACTCTTGAGGCTGCTCTTCTCAGTTCAGCTAAGCACATCATCACCACCTTCTCCTCTACATGATAACCAGAAAAACCCAAAGCAAAGAAAGCCAGTCAAACACATCACCAGCAACTTCCAGTACCGTGCCTTCCAATATTGGGAATGGTAAAAACCCAACCTACATGCATTGGCAGTTTTGTAATACCATTACATAAGAATTATTTAACTACAGCAACAGATCTGAAAAGCAGCAGCAGCAGCAGCAGTCACGGCTATGCTGGTTCACACATCAGAAAAAAAAAATCAATAAAGGGAGTGATGAATTTTGTAAACATGCATTCGACTGTCACAGAGACTGGATTGGGATTTGGGATTTCAACATCCTCAAGAGCAGAAACCTTTCAGCTCAGGGCTTACCAGGGCACCGCCACCCTGAAAAGAGAAAACAAACAGCACCACTGCTGCCATTCCAACTCCACCAGAACCAGCTCCAGCTTTAGAAGAGCACCACGAAAAGCATCTGTGAGAAGCCCGCGGGGCTGAGTTTGGAAAGCTGGGAGTGGTTTTCTACCTGATGCTCTGCATGGATGTTGTCCCCGGTGGGCCAGCGGTGTTTGCTGTTGTTGTAGCCGCCGCCGCCGCTGCCTCCTCCCCCGAGCTGCTCCCCGTGCTGCCTCTGGAAGAAATAATCCACCATGGCGTCGTCCTGGGAGCGCCCCGCCACTCCTATGGATCCCGGCACGGGGCTGGAGTGTGTCCCTGCCGCCAGGGCCTGGTTGGCAGCTGGCTGTGGCTGAGCCTGCGAGCCTGTGCCAGATGTCAGTACCACAGGCATGGTGGGGTTGGCTGTGTCTTGAGCGTGCTGCTTCAGGTGGGGGCTGAACGAGTCCTGCCACAGAACTGCTTTTCTCTTCAAAACGCACGCTACGCTCATTCCACCAACACCTGCAGGGGGGAGATGGGGGAAAGAGAGGGGAAAGAGAGATGAAATCCTCCCAGCCGCAGCTCTGCCTGTTAAATAACACACCCATCTTGTGACTGGCAGGGCAACATCGCCGTGGCAAACGTGGCTCCTTCAACGCTCACCGGCTCCGTGAACCCGGCAGCTAAAACAGCACTGAAAATGCAGAAATCCCACGTTCTGCGCTGCACGGGGTTAGCAGGAGGCACGGGATGCCCATGAGGCACCAGCGAGCGGCAATTTCTGCCAGGGACAACACGCTGACTGGAAAACTGCTGGGAAAAAGTCCCCAAAAAACCCCACGGAAGGCAGTGACACCAGAACCTGCTGTGCCCATTTACACCTGGAAAAAGAGGCCTGGTCCCCCATCTATACAAACACTCGAGGCCCCCTGTATCCCACTGTATCCCAAAGTATTCCCTCGGTCACACAAAGCAGCAAAGCAACAGTTTGTTTTCATTTTTTTTTCAACGCAAACTTAAAATCCTGCATTTCTGCTCGTACAGTTCATGCAGCCCCAAACACAACGTGCACTCTCCCTGCTAACTCTGAAGCTGTGCTCAGGAGGCAGTAAAACCCGCGGACGTGCTCTATGGAATTCCCTGGAGAAAGAGCAGTAAACCTGGGATCTGGGCAGAACTTTCCAGGCAGGCACAGCCAGCACTGCTGGTCCCGCTGTCCATGGCACCGGGGGAAAACTGGACAACTCCAGCACATTTTCAGTACCCAGAGCACTGAACACCCCGATAAAATACCCCTATAAACAAAACACCCCAATAAATAAAACACCCCAAATGTTTTGCGTACATCCAAATGATCTGCGAGCCAGAGGGAAACCTGCAGATTAAGTTGCCAGCAACTCACTAACTTCCTATTCCCCAAATATTTTGATAACATTCCAGCAGCACAAAACCACGGAAGTTTGTTTGTTTTTTTAAGGCAGGACTATCAGAGCAATAAAGACACTACAGGTGTGAACAGCAAAGTGTTTTCCCCTGTTATATAAGGCTCACACATAAGGCAAATTCGTTTTTAAAGGCACGGGATAGTCTGAATCAATCTTTATTAAAAAGAGCAATAGTTTATGACTTCAGGTACCTAAATGCAGCCCCGCAGAGAGGTCTGAGGATGAAACTGGGGTGGTGGAGCCCTGAGAAGGGGCTGGCACAGCTGCAGAGCAGCCCCAGGATGTTTCACTGCTGTTCCTCGGGGCTGCAGCCCTGGGCCCTGCTGCTGCCCGCAGCTCCGAGGGCCTGAAAGGCGGCTCTGTTCCCTTGTAGTAGCCCTGAACAACACTCCGCTACTACGAACAACCTCCAAGAACCATTTACTGACAGTGAGGAGACCAAAAGAAAAAATCCCAGCCCTATCTTTGCTCAAACTTCGTCAGGTTTGCCCCAGGAGTTGAGCACGGGGTTAATATTCAGAGGAAAAGGACTCTAAAAACTGCAGAGATCAGGTTTTTTTAATTGCACTTCCAACGTAATTTGGTGCTGCGCACACACACAGCCCCCAGGGCCACTCTGCAGGGCTTTTGATACACTCACAACTTAAATACCAGGGACAGCCAACAGGACTCACTCCTCCGGCTTTCAAAGAGTCTGGAAATCACCACCTTCCCCAAATACTTGAAAAAACACGATATGACTAAATCTTGACTGATTATAAGACTACAACTCAGTTTAATGGCATTTTCCTCTTAGTTTCCCTTTAGCAAACAGTATCATCACATGAAGCACTCAAGCTCCTCCATGCAAAAAGAACAAAAAAAATTAAGTAATTAATGGTAAGAAATTCATTTATCATCGAACTGAAGTGTGTATTAACTGCAGCAATGAAATCTGAGCGGGCCTCTTGAAAGGAAGTTACAAGTTATCTCAGGGCAGACTTTTAAAGAAACAAACAAAGGAAGATACTATGAATCCCCACCAAAATATGTCCAGTATCTACAGATTGCGACAATCCCATTTTCAGTGGGAAACAAGGTACAAAGTTGCACTGCCACAGCCTTTGCTTCCTCAAAAGGCTGCCGGTCCCTCTATCCACAGGCAGTAACTAATTTCTTAATTAAGAAAAGTTAATAAAGGTGCTATCATAAAAATCAGGAGGGTCCAGAAAATCTCAGTCAATGGATTAAGGAGAGGCTGCTCCCAGACACTTCCTCTTCGGGCTGCTCCAAACACGAGCGGAAAACTTGGCAAAGGCGACATTTTGAAAGGGAGCAAAGGGGAAGGGAGCATTGTGGGTAGTTCAAGTTTAGTTCCAGGCCGTGTTTTTATGGGAATGCCGCGTTCGAGGCAGCGGGACAGCTGAATGCTGTCATTCAGAACTCCCGGAGCCCCGGCAGCATGTGCAGTCACCTACACAGGCACTCGCAAACCCGCAGCTGCTCAGGGCCTCCAGAGCCTCCTTCATTCCCAAACTCTTCCTAAAAATAGAGGATCAACTTTTTCCAGGTGATAGCGTTCGCTGGGCAGAATCCCGGATTTGCAAACAAAGGCTTCCACGCTGCTACACCGCGCTCATTCTGCTTTTCCCTGGACGGAAACGCAGCGTGGAAACGAACTGCTCTGTGTTGTCACTGCGGGCAGAATACTTCAGATTACGGGACATTCCACAAACAACAAAAAACTTCGGCGGAATCTCCCTGCAAGTTTGAGGCACCGGTGGTGACAACACCGAATAAAGGAGCTTTAATCCACACACAGCCCGGCTCCACAGCCGGATCCTCACGGCTCCGATTCCATATTCCCCTCGAAATCACAGATTGTAACAAAATTAACACACCCGTTTCAAAAAGTTCAACCCCAAAGCAGAGGAGTTTGGGTTGAGTGGGTTTTTTTTGGAAAGTTCCACTGGAAATGAAAGCAGAGCCATTGTTTGAGAGCTGTGTGGCCTAGCAGAACTTTTAACGTTATCCCTGTGCTTTCCTGAAAACCTGGGGAGACGCAGCACTGAATTCCTGACCCATCGGCTCCCCAAAAGCAGCATTAAAACCCTGGAGGACCCACGGTCCCCCTCACCCCACCTCCATCCCTCTTAATAAAGGAAATTCCTTACTCATGATCTGCCTAATAAAATCTCTGCTCCGAACAAAGTTATTAAACATTGACCAAAGCAAACAACAACAACAACAACAACAACAAAAAAGGAGAGTATTTCCAAGGTTGGGGCGAGAGACTCTTAAAATTGCAAGTTTGCAGCTCACAAGGGCCGAGGCTCTTATTATGTGAACACGAGATAAAAACGAGGGGGGAAAAAAAACCCCACACAAAAACAAAAACCCCAGGGTCACCCAGCACATCCAAAAGGATTGTCTGCTTTTTCCCTCCCTCCCGCTGGCAGCCCCGGCCCCCTCCTCGTCAAGGGACCCCCAAAGCCACCGAAAGCCCCCCAAAACCGGAGGGGAAGGAACCCAACCACCCCCCCGGAGCCCTCGGGGCAACAAAGCGGGGCCTCGGCCGGAGCGACAGAGCCCCCCGGGATTGAACCCCCGGGAGAAGAGCGAGGCCTCCCGGGATTAAACGCTTCCAGGAAAAAGAGGGGACCCTCCCCAGGAGATGGGGGAGCCCCACAGACGAAGGAGGAGCCCCCGGCGGGCCCGGCCCGGGGGGAGGCGGGTGAGGGCTGGGATGGGCCCGCGCCCCCCCAACAATAACCCCCGTCCCCGTTCCCGGAGCGCCCGCGGGGCCGCGCTCGGGGCCCGGGGGTCCCCCCGCGCCCCCTCCCCGCTAACAATGGGCCCAGGCCGCGGCCCCGACACGGAGCCGGGCGGGAGCGCCGGCGCAGCGCCCCCGCCGCCG
>VWPU01011113.1:0-17098 GCA_013398955.1 Callaeas wilsoni
CACACTCACACAGCTCCTGTCTTCCCCCAGGCACCACCTGAGTGAGGCCTCCAAACTGCAGCGGCTCAGCCTCTGGGGGCTGGAAACCTCTGCTCTGACACAGCTCTCCAGCCCACTCAGTCCCAGCAGCCTTCCAGAGGTCCTCCAACTGCTCCTTCAGGCCTCCCACGCTGGCACTTACTTGACCTCTTTCTGAGGTGTCCCAAACTTGTTCTTCTTGCAGTGCACCTGCCCGTGGTACAGCCCCATCAGTGCCTTGGATTCCTTGGTCACTGCAAGTTGGCCAAAGCTCTGGAAGAAAGGGAAGGGGGAAGCAGAGTTTGGTATCAAACAGCTGCCAGCACATCAAAAACATGGCAAGGGGGGGACAGGCACTGTGTGACTGCACAGGGGAGCAACCTGGATAGCACAGGGACAAGGACCCAGGTCACTGCTCAGGAGAGGCACCTTCTGGGCTCAGCACAGCCCACTCTGCACCACCTCCTTCTCCCCAACAGCAGCAGGACCTGGAGCTGCTGGACAGAGCCCAGAGGAGGCCCCGGAGCTGCTCCAGGGCTGGAGCCCCTCTGCTCTGGAGCCAGGCTGGGAGAGCTGGGGGTGCTCACCTGGAGAAGAGAAGGATCCAGGGAGCGCTCAGAGCCCCTTGCAGGGCCTAAAGGGGCTCCAGGAGAGCTGGAGAGGGACTGGGACAAGGCATGGAGGGACAGGACACAGGGAATGGCTTCCCAGTGCCAGAGGGCAGGGCTGGATGGGATATGGGGAAGGAATTGTTCCCTGGGAGGGATTTAAGGTCCCTACCCACACAAACCATTCTGGGATTTGATGATTCCTCAGTGACAGGACTAGACCCCCCTGACATGAGACCCTTCCTACCCACATGCATCCCACATTAACTGGGGCCACTGTCCCCACAGATCCAGGTGGAAGGACCCTGTCCTCAGGCTTTGACAAACATCTTTACAAACAGGTCAGTTCTCTCTGACAGCAGCAGCCTGATCCTACCTTCAGAGGATCACAGGCAACAGAATCTGATGCCTGCATCACCTCCCAGCACTCAGCACGAGTGTTCTGAGGAACACAAAGACAGCATAAGCACACACAAAACAAAGCTTGTCTGAGCTAAGCCTGCCAAGGAGAAGCAGGGAATGTGGTCTGGAGCAGGCTGTACCTTCCCTCACCACTGCCCTGCGAGTTAAAACACCCAACAAGAACACAAAGCCTAGAAGAGAACCTGCAAACTCCTGTCCTGGGGGAGAGAGGGAGGCAGCAAAAAAGCCATGACACTGACACTTATTATTCTTCAGGAGTTCTGGGAAGATCTCCATCCTGCTGCTGTTCTGGGGAAAAAACCCATTCATTCTTTGCTGTAAGGAACAGAGTATCCCAAGGCTTCTATTCAGCACCAGAGCGAACGTGGGTGGAATGCACAACCAGCAGGGATGGGGCACAGCCTGGAGGGCACTGGGGAGGTGACAGCTACAGCTCAGACCAGGCCTTGGCACCAGAGGGGAATAAAACAGCTACAAAGCACGTCAGGGAAGTGGGAGATGGATGGATTTCACCAGCATTTAAGGAGCAACGACCTTGAGGGTGACCCAAATACAGAGATAATCAGAAGGAAATGTGGGTCTGCTGGGGACTCCATCGTGCAGAGCCAACACTGCCCAGGTAACCCCACCTGTGACTGTGCACAGCCAGAATTACCTCTGTGGCACCAGAAACAACAAATTTGAGCACAGCTGTGGCAAGAACAGGACTGGTGAGGAAAAAATAATTAGGGATAGGTTGTTTATTATGGTAGAGAGATGGAGGCGTGAGGATGGCTGAGGAAAACAAAGACTCTGTGTGTGTGGAATAAACGGGTCACACTCAAGCTGCTGGGGAGGACACTTGCCTGCTCCAGCTGTGGACCTGCCCACCACAGTCTGTCCTACACTCTCAGCTGAACTCTATTCCAGTTTTCCCTGCGTCCCAGCAGAGCTCAAGCAGGACTGGACAATGTTTAGGACATGAGGCCCACGTGCCAGCATGGCCAGATGAGTGAGAGATGAAACATCCACAGTCAGCTCCTGGAGGAGGGCGTGGAACTTCAGCTCTGCTCCCCCATCCAGGAGGAGCAGCATCAGTCACCCACACCGGCCCTGCCTGTGCGTGGTTTGTGTCGAGGCTCCTCACCCCCGGCAGTGCCCCAGGCCAGGCGGGACGGGGCTTGGAGCAGCCTGGGACAGGGGAAGGTGTCCCTGCCATGGCAGGGGTGGAATGGGATGAGCAGCAGCCTTTGTGTGGCTGAACACAGATGCCCTGACCACACCATTACCTGATCCCTGCCAGGACCTCCTCTCCTTACCTGGGACTCAATGAGGTATCCAGCATCATTCCCCTGATCCAGACCGGTTTTTACGACCTAGTCCAAAAGCAGTAAAGACACACCACAGTTCAGTCATGATGCAAACACATGCTTTAACAGGATTCCCTCTTGTCTCCAGAGACCCCTCCCAGACATTCCAGGCACATTCCAGACTCCCCGAGTCCTGTCCCTGCTGCTCTTCGCAGAGCTGTGTCACCCTGTCCTGCTAGCACAGGACAGGTGAGGAGTTCACCACCAGGTTCACTCTCAGCCACTCCCTGTGGTTTTAGGAACTGTGCTCCTGTAATGTCACTGCTCTCCGAATCCTTCACAGGTTTTAGAGACGTCTTGGCAACAGCTTTTTAGTGAGAAGTCATTTTACAACAAGGATTCAATCACAGTGTGTCTGTAACAGGATGTCTGTGTCACACAGGGGACCAATAAAGCATTACGTCGTTAGTGCTATGAAAATTATAGCAATTTCTATTTTCAGAGTGTCAAACGAGTCTCCTGAACTCTTGAGAGACTGTATGGAAAACCTGGAAAAACTGCAGCTGAAAGTTTCATGGACACAATATTCCAGCTAAGTCTTCCCTCAGTTGGGATTCCTGCTCTACCCCTCCCTGGTACCAGCACCCGTAAACTGGTGATCATATTTTGGGCAGTGACTCTGAATTCTACCCCACAGCCAGCACTCCTCAGGACTGATCCCTGCAAGGATCAGGATGTTGGCTTGGCTCAGAGGAAGGATCACCTTCCCTCTGCCCCACGTTACCCCACAGATCCACCTGCTCCACGGCTCCTCCCGCCTCGCAGGGGGGTTACCTCGATGATCTTCAGAGGAGCAGGGTAGAGTCCTTTGGTTTGCTTTTGAACTTTGCTCTCCACTGTCTTGTAAACTTGCTGCCTGACGAAGGGAAGAGCCATGGCATAGTCTGTTAGCCCTGCAGGGTGGGACAGAACAGGGGTCAGCACAGTGCTGGTGCACAGCCGGCCTGCCGGGATGGGCTGCAAAGGTAAGGGATTACAAAGGTGAATGTCTGCGCTAGAAACGTGCACCTGAAACCCTGGCACAGGCAGCAGGGGCTGCTCAGAGGGTTTCCATGGATTATTCCATGGACAAGCCTCACTGAGGGCTGAAGTGTCTTCCTAACACAACTGGCGACAGACTGAGCCCCGGGAAGCAGAATTCCCACAGAGATGTCCCCATTTCTGGGCTGTGCTACCGAGGATCAGCGGGAGCAGCCCCATGTGCCTCTTCCCACTGGAGTTCAGGAGCTTGGTACAGAACTCAGTCCCTGGAGGGACCTGCTCCCTCTCACTCCTCGAGGCCTGGTTCCCTTCCAGCAACCTCAGGAGCCACCACGTCCAGCTCCGCCAAAGCCCAGATCTGCAGAGCGCTGTTTTCTCTACCACCCCACGTCGCCCAAGAGACGATTCCAACGTGAAATAACTTAGTTTTGAAATGGAATTAAGCAGGAGCAGGAACACATCCTGGAGAAGCCAAGCTGGGTTACATTCACTGCTGTCCCGTGGGATTTGTCCAAGCTGACTTACTCTGCACGAGCCCCCTGGATCTCTTGGCAGACACGGTCTTGTTGGCCAGTCCCCTGGCAAAGCCAATGGCCACCTCCTCCAGGTACTCCATTGTTCTTGCTTCTGGAGTCTTCACTCCCGGCCCTGGGGACAGCAGAGAACACAGCACGAGTCATCCCTGAGGGATGAGGACGCAGGGAAACCAGGACCAGACACAACGGGTTGGGCCTCTGAGCTGCCCCCACTCCATTCCCCGCTCCTGTTCGGCTTTTCTTGGTTATGACCAATGGTGGAAAGGCTCAGCAGGGACCACGTGAAGGCCCCAAGGGATTTATACAGAGGGCATTGTGCAGAAACGCCGGAATGCCAGCTCCCCGAGGGAGCAGGGCCAAGTCACATCCAACTCTGCACCCAGATCGGGTTGCTCAGGGACCCCTTCTGCCGGCCTCTGGACACCTCCAAGGACAGAGGTTCCATGACCTCTCTGGAGGTGTCTGCAGCTCCTGACCATCCTTTTGCCACCTGTGCCCTTCACTCCTCAATCCTTCCACCTGACATAACTGCGGGCACCCGGAACCCCGAGGGACCTGAGGAGTTCTGCCTCCCCTGGCTCTTGCTGCACCTCTCCTGAGCTTTGGGGAAGGCACTACCACACCGTACCAGCACCGAGCTGCTGAATACACAGCCGGCATTTCGGGAGTGCTGAATCCCTGGAAATCGCCTGTACCGGAGCCGAAGTCCAGCAAACCCAACCTTTGAACTCAGTGCAGGAAGCCTCTCACTTCAGCTACTGCAACCCCGTAACACCCGGCCCAACTCAGAGCTGTCCCACAATGAAGGAAGCCACCACAAAACCAGTTTTAGCAGCCTCTGAGGGTGGGTTGCACAATTTCCAAGCACAGGAATCCTCCTCATTTCCAGACAATTGTATCATCAGGACGGGAGGACAAGGCACAGGGCTGAACAGGCAGAGATGTGAGACGCTGCCGGAGGAAAACTCTGAGTCATTAATGACAGAGCGGTGCCCGGTGAAGCTGCACAGGGCCGCCAAGCAGACCCTGGAGCTAAATGTGCAACCTTGGGCTGAACAAACCTGGTGAGATTACAACCCGGTGTCCCTGCAGCTGGGCAGGGCCATTCACCTTCATACAAACTGCTCCAGATTCTGCACAGTCCTCAGAGCTCAGGAAGCACCCCACAGACACCCCGACAGAGGAGACAGGTAAAATCCAAAATCACAAACTCCCTCCTGTTTCAGCTCCCACTATTCTCCTCCTCCAAAAAAGGCTGAGGTCCTCAGTTTAAAGGTTTTAATCGCAGAACCTTGGAATTGTTTGGTTGGGAAGGGAATGTTAAAGGTCATATAATCCTCCCCCTGCCATGGCAGGGACACCTCCCACTGTCCCAGGCTGCTCCCAGCCCCAGTGTCCAGCCTAGCCTTGGGCACGGCCAGGGATCCAGGGGCAGCCACAGCTGCTCTGGGCACCCTGTGCCAGGGCCTGCCACCCTCCCAGGGAACAATTCCTTCCCAATATCCCATCCAGCCCTGCCCTCTGGCACTGGGAAGCCATTCCCTGTGTCCTCTCCCTCCATGCCTTGTCCCAGTCCCTCTCCAGCTCTCCTGGAGCCCTTTAGGCCCTGCAAGGGGCTCTGAGCTCTCCCTGGATCCTTCTCCTCTCCAGGTGAGCACCCCCAGCTCTCCCAGCCTGGCTCCAGGGCAGAGGGGCTCCAGCCCTGGAGCAGCTCCGGGGCCCCTTCGTTTCACCTCTCTTTGTGTAACAATTTGAGGCTTTTCATCCAGCAGACCCCAGAAGCTGCTCCCTGCTGGGGGAGTCTCTCAGCAAGAAGGAGATAAAGCAGCACAAACACTCTGAGAGCTCAGGGAGGCTCCCTGTGGAAGTCTCCCTCCTGCCCTGGCAGAAGGTCAGAGCCAGTCCAAGGAAAAACAGGCCAAACAAAACAACACAGTTGATTTTACAGGCAGTGGACAAAACATAGCTCAGAGCTGCTCCATAATCTGCATTTCAGCAATGCCCAGTGGGTTTTAGAGAATTCATTGGAAATCTGAGAGCATTTGGGAGTTGAGAGCTCAGACTTCACCAGCTCCCAGGTTCTCTTCTCACCATTCAAGGCTGAGACCTTCAGCTTTATGACCTGATGTGTTACAAGATGTCAATCCCTGATTTCCCGTTCCCAGTAGCTTGGATACATTAACAACTGCTGGATCCTGATTCTCCAGCTGAAGAAAACTGCTGCTTGTTTCAAAGTCTGAGCTGTGAGAACCATTCACACAAAGTGGCTGACCCCACACATGTGGGTTTACCTTGCCTGCAGTTAATTCCCAGTGTTTTGTTGTGTCCTAAGCCGGGAGCCCTGAGCTGTCCGCTCCCATCTGCTTTCTTTTACAAATGGCACATGCCAGAATTGGATCCAGGGAATGCTGCAGAGCTCCCTGCTCGAGGAGAACTGATTGCACGCCCTGAAATTGCCTCCTGATTGATGGTGTCTGTCTCCTTCCAAGCTTTCTGCCACCAGCTAAAGCATCACCCCAGGCAGCGCTGCTTTCCCCAGACAGAGTGAACAGGAGCCCTCCTGGCGCTGGCTGCTCTTTGGGTACCAAGGAACACATCCAGTGTTTGCCTATCATTTGTATTTCTGTGTCCCTCCTACGTGCTTTCTGGGCTGAGCCAGGATTCCCAGCAGCTCCTCAGAAAGCTCGCATTTCCTTTCAGCAGCTTGGGGTAACTGTGGGTATAAACAGCCACATTTGCTGGCTCTCAAAAAACAATTCACTTCTAAGCAACTATCAAGTGGGAAAGTTCATCAAGGCAATTTAAACCCCAGCCTGAGAACCACGGATCTGTTCTATAAGCATGAACACAGCTAAAGATAAGCTGAGGATATCTGTGTATCCTGAGCTGATTCCCCAGCGTGGGCAGCAGGAAAGGGGGGATTCTGCCCCTGTGCCCAGGTGAGACCCCACCTGCAGAGCTGCCCCAGCCCTGGGCCAACAGCAGCAGGACCTGGAGCTGCTGGACAGAGCCCAGAGGAGGCCCCAGGGTATCAGAGGGATGGAGCAGCTCTGCTGGGAGGAAAGGCTGGGAGAGCTGGGAGTNGAAGGCTCTGACCTAACCTAACTGTTCCAGTACCTGGAGGAGCTGACAGGAGACATGGAGAGGGACTGGGACAAGGGATGGAGGGACAGGACACAGGGAATGGCTTCCCAGTGCCAGAGGGCAGGGATGGATGGGATATGGGGAAGGAATTGTTCCCTGGGAGGGTGGGGAGGGGCTGGGCTGGAATTCCCAGAGCAGCTGTGGCTGCCCCTGGATCCCTGGCAGTGTCCAAGGCCAGGCTGGACGCTGGGGCTGGGAGCACCCTGGGACAGTGGGAGGTGTCCCTGCCATGGCAGGGGTGGCACTGGATGAACTTTAAGGTCCTTTCCAACCCAGGCCATTCCATGATCCCGTGATCCAGCTGGCCTGTGGGACAGCACGGACACCACGGCTTCCCTGGCACTGCTCAGGGTGGGCAGCAGCACTTTTTTACTCATTTATTTTCTTCAGCACCACCAGTGTGCTCTGGCCAGGCCCTGCCTGGGGAAACCACGCTCAGCACCCTCCAACTCCATGGCAGTGCTGGAGCAGCGGCTTCCATTCTGACTCCTGGGCGGGGCTGATCACACCTCTCCGGAGGCTCTGGAGGGTTTAGTCCTCAAACTCCTCCATTTAGTCACCTCCCAAGAAAGCTGCCCTAGTGAAAGAACTTTGGGAGCAAGACAGTATTCAGCAGCGCGCTCAGCACTTGGAATCCTGCAGTTTGCAGGGAATTTCTCCACCCAGCTGACAGCCAGCTGGCAATTCCGAGTGCCTAAGCCATGGGGCTGCCTGCTCCAGCTCCTGTCAGGGATTACCATCTGCAGGCTGCACAAACACAGCATCAGTCATCTATTGTCCTTCCATTAGGGGCTGCAATATGTCCTCTGACATGATAAATGAGGAATGTGGGCTCTTATCTGGATAATTAGCTGAAGGAGCAGAGCCAGCAGGCCTGCCCTCCATGCTGACCTCTCCTGTTCACCTAGCTTCTCCTCCTGCCTCACATTTCAAGGTCCCTGTGCTTGTAAGGTGGGAACAGGGACTCCCCTGCGGAGCAGGACAAGACCTCTGCACACATTTTGGTGAGGGGAGAGGTTCCCTGACAGGCAGCAGCACATCAAGGAACTGAGAGACGCCGTGTCTGACCTAGTGGTTCCACCACCTGGTCAACCAGCCCCATCTTCTTGGCTCTGTCTGCACGGATGTTCCTCCCGGTCAGCATCATATCAAAGGCAGCAGGAAGTCCCACCTGGAAGGGCAGAAAGAGGATTCCAGAGTGGGAGCTTGCCAGGCAGAAGGGGCTACAGAGTCACGTTTCCCTCTTACTCACCATCTTTGGCAGCCTCTGAGTACCCCCCGCTCCGGGCAGGAGACCCAGCAACACTTCAGGTGTTCCCAACACTGTTTTCCTGTCCTTTGTTGCTACTCTGTAGTGACAGGCAATGGCCACCTTAAAAAAGGAAGACACAAGGAAAGGTTTCCCTGTGAAAGACCACAGGAGAAGTGGGCATCCATCGCACAGCTCTCCCACACTGCCTCAGTTTTCCCCACGACCCTGCCCAAATTCCTTCATCCAACTGCCCAAATTCCCTCTGTGCTCACTGATGGCTTCTCCTGGGGCATGAGAGCAAGCAGGTATGAAATGAACATCAAGCTCCCAAGCTGATTTTAAATCTCACCTAGACCATCAAGGGCTTAATTAATTCACTACACCAAGAGCACAGTCCCGTCTACGGACCAGCCACGATTCCTGGTTTATCCCTGGACTGCCACGTCCAGATGAGTCAACACAGTAGGTATAAAAAGCTGTGGCTGCTTGAGAAATCAGTACAAACTGAAGAGACTCCACTCCAAGATCACACTGGTTTAGTCACAACTCTGCTCCAGGAATCAGCAGAGCCTTGCAGTTTATAAAATCCTAGGTGGAGATTACAAGGCAGAAGATCCAGCTGAAGTGCTGGAGCGGAGCTGCGGGCAGGCTGGAGCCTGGCCGGGTCCCCACACTCACCCCTCTCACAGCAGCCCTACAAAGAATGGAAGTTGCTGGGATACAGGCTCCCTTCATCTGAAAAGCAGCAATTTCCAGGCTGAACTCTGCCAGCAGCATTGATGCAGGTCCAATGCTTGCTGGAAACAGCCGGTTTTCCCTGGGACACTCATCTAAATATTAGCCTGGCCCACACAGGTTCAGATTTGATTTGCTCTCTTTCCACAGCAGCAGCAGAACTCACACGGCAGAGCCCTGAAGCACAACCAAGCCATTAACTTGCCACAAACTCATTTACATGACGTAATGAGCCCTCATCAGCTCCCAGATTCGTCTCACAGTACCAGTCCTGCCGGCATCATTTGGATAATCAGAGAACCAGCAGCGCCAGCTCCCGCTCCTGCTGTGAGCCCCAGGATTGTCCAGTACCTCCAGCCCTCCTCCCAGGCAGCTGCCGCTGATGGCAGCAACCACGGGCTTTGGAGAGTGCTCAATCTTTTCCAGCATCTTCTGTCCGTCCTGAGAGAGCTGAGTCACTTCCTCAGCAGTCTTGCAGGCTTCAAGCATGCTGAGGGGAGGAGAGAGGTGGATCAGGACGGGAAAAGCACTGACAAAACAGCAGGAAAATGAGGGGTTTTGACGAGTTTGTCTCTGTTTTCCCACAGGCTTCAGTGCCTGACAGGCAGACAAGAGCTGCTCAGGCCCCAGGCTGGGATCAGACAGCACAGGGAGACCAAACCCAGCAGGGTCAGGCCTGCACGCTGACACGGGCTGTGCCTGAGGCACTGAACCGGATCCTTGTGCCAGGGCTCTGGAAGCCTCTGGGAGAGGAGGAAGGGTCATAGGAAGCCTCAAAGCACTTGCCAGGAAGGGTGGAGGAGAGGATGACTCTTTAGAGCAGCAGATGGCCAGTGCTCTGATGCCACGTTGCCAGTTAGAGACTCCCTGTGCCAATTATTCTCCTGGAGGCTCACAGCCTTTGCCAGGCAGGAGTAATTTGGGAGGCTGGAGGTGCTGAGGCCAGGAGACCCCTGTTAACCACAGCCTGGCCTTTGCTCTGCTCACCTCCTTCCCTCCTGCACAGGCAGGGAGCCTCTGTCCCCGACAATGCCAGACAGACAGGTAACAGTTTTGGAGGGTCTATTCGTAATTTACCTTCTGTCTTCAGAGCCTTCTAACGGCTTTAAGCAACTATTCTGTCCTGTCAGTGTCAGCAGCAGGAGCCAGTGGCATTCCAGGTGCCAGCGGGCACCCACAGGGTCATCCCACACCCTGGGAGCCTGGGAGGCTGCTGAGCACAGGGCGGAGTGCCAAACCCTGCCCCAGCGAGGGGCCGGGCTGGAAGGCTGCCAGGCCCTCGCACCCAGCTTAAACGAGTCCTGCATGTGAATGACCCGCTCCTGCTGCAGCCCAGCCCGAAGCACAATGCCCAGCCCGAAGCACAACGCCCAGCCCGGAGCCACGATGGGGTTCCCTGGCTGCACCCCAGCAGGCAGGAAGGAGTGACCAAGTGCCACAGCCAGGAGGGCTTTCAGGACTCTCCACGCCCCTCTTTGCCGAGGTCCTCGCTCCGTTCCGGAGCTTTGGCGTCCTGAGCACGGGGGTTTGGGGGTTTCGCTGCTGGCCCGCGCCTCGCCCCGGGGAGATGTCGGGGACAAACCGCTGGATTTCGGGGACAGCCCCATGCCTACCCGAGATCCGCTCCGGCGATGAAGGAGCCCGGCTTGGAGGAGATGAGCACGGCGCTCTTCACAGCCTCGTTGGCCCAGATCTCGTTCATGACGTCGGTGAACTCTGCGCTCAGCTGCTTGGACAGGGTGTTCACCTGGGAGCACAGCAGCAGGAGCTCAGCTCCAGCCCAGACCTGCTGCAAGTTACTCCGGCCTTGTCCTAACGCAAAACCCACTCCAGGACAAAACCCTGCAGCAGGACATCTTTAATTGGGACGTTCCTCTGTAATCGTCCCAACAGTGGGTTTGTGGCCCCAAACACTGGTTTTATCAGCTCGTAAACTGTTTTTTTTTCTGTACAATCATAGAATCACAGAATGGTTCGGGTTGGAAGGGACCTTTCAAGGTCATCTCATCCAGTGAGCAGGGACACCTTCCACCCGAGCTCCAGCTTTACTGAAAGGCTGCAACACGCAGGACAAATCCAGCCTGGGTTCTTTGCTACCACCAAATCCTCACATAAAATAGGATATTTCAGACCAGAGACTGCTGTTGCTCCTCAAAAGGAAGGAGTATATAAAAAAACCCCTTCTGGTCTGCTACAATCAATACAAGATTTTTCATAGAAGTAGTAGTTCAATCTTTGTATCTTGTATAATATCAGAGCAGCCCAGCTGCTTAGCTTTAAAAACCAGGTTTTTATTGCAAGCTCTGCCATTGCTCATAAACAGCATTTCCCTCTGTGAGATGACACCTGAAATTCATTACTGGTTATGAGACTCCAAAATGCATTTTTAGATGTATTTTTTAGATGCTATTTACAAAGTTCTTGCCTCCTGATACCTGTACAACTGCAGCTGTACTGACCTAAAAAATGAAATAAATTTCTATTTATATTGTATTCATGACAATAGACTCAAAAGCACTTATGGATTCCAAATTACTGAAGTATGGACACATTCCTTAACTGTCTTGAATACAAGAACTATGAAAGATTTAATATTTTTTTAAGTTTTCCTTAAGATTTGGAACTTAACAAGACCTGGTACCTGGGAGAGAGACAAGTTAGCTGAACACGCACAAAGTACTCCAAGAGGCATCTCCAGGTGTCTCACTCAAATCCCCACATCTCCTTTCCTATTTCTCCTTTGCTCCTAACTTAGTAAGGCTGGAGGTTAGGAAAGTCCTTAGCCTTAAACGGGAATTTTCAATACCTTGGAATTCGGTGTGTTGAAGCGCACGACAGCAACATCCCCTTTGATATCACAGCTGACGTGGGTTCTGCCTGCAAGCAAACACAAGGGCTCAGCTCCTGCTCCAGGGACGTCAGGCTAAAAACGGATTCACAGAAAAGCTTCACACTTACTCTGCAGGGCGCTGGAGGTGCAGATGTTACGGCAGGCATAACCTACGGAAAAGATGGCACAGGTGTTACAGGAATTCTCAGCAATCCCGGCTTAACTCTCTCCCAGCTGCCCTCGCCTGCCAAGGACAGCTTTTGGAAACCCTGGGCACGAGCCTGCCCCGTGCCCCCGCCAGAAGCCGGCAGTGACAGCTCTGCAGGGACCAGAGCACGGACCCCACGCCGCAGCTTCCAGCGGCGCCCAGCCGAGAGCCGCAGAGACGAAATCCCTCTTCCCAAGCGGGATGGAGCGGGTGGCACAGGCAGTTCTGCCTTTATCGGCCTCACTCCAGCCTCTTCACCTGCTAAACCAGGGAGCTTCGAGGTGAATTCCCTGCCAAGCAAACCACTGCCCAGGGTATTTCTGTAGAAACGCAGCCGGGTGCCAGGAAATGGGGGCAGCCTAAGTGTGACCACGCAGATCTCAGGGGGCACAGCTGGAGGGCCACAAAGGGCTCACAAAATATTTATTCCTGCCTCCATCTATCAACAAAATACTCCGAATCGCAAACTGGTTTGGGTGGGAAGGGACGTTAACGCCCATCCAGTGCCACCCCTGCCACGGGCAGGGACAGCTTCCACTGTCCCAAGGTGCTCCCAGCCCCGATGTCCAACCTGGCCCTGGGCACTGCCAGGGATCCAGGGGCCTCCCCATCCACCCGCAGAGCCAAGAATTCCTTCCCAATATCCCATCTGGCAGTGGGAAGCTGTTCTACCTCCTCCTCTCCCTCCAGGCCCCTGTCCAGGGTCCCTCTCCAGCTCTTGGATCCACCTCCACTGATGACATACAAAGCACACGAACGTGTCTCGTTCCAGAGCCCTCAGAAAACTCAGCCCACAAGAGGAACGAGTTCTGTCCACAAGCTCCTCACTCACAAATCTCCTTTTTCTGCTCAGAAATTCTGTTTGGCCCCACGATCCCTCAGCATATGAATGAACCCCAGCTCCATTCAAGCGACCTTGATCTTGACCCCGAGGATCCCCTAACTCAGATCCAGGCTGAATCCCTCCCAAAGCTGCTTTAAGTCCGAATTCCAGTAAAAGTGTTACATCCACATGGATCTACCAGCTGGCACACAGCCAATTAGCCAGGGGAGGGATCTGCTCAATGCTGATAAACCTTTAGGAATGAAACATTCCCATTCCGAGCAGCAAGAAGGGAGAATAATCCGATACCAGGAGAATAATCTGCAAACGGTGCCCCCCCAGAGGCGTCTCCCCCTGCCACAGCCCCGTGACACGGGCTCAGGGCTGGGGCCCCGCTGCACTTTGGCCTCATTTCCACCTTGTCCGGGGTGCTGGCAGTAGGGACTGACCTTTGCTCCCATTCCTGAGCCCAGGATATGCGGTGTGATGCCGTGGGGATGGAAATTCAGCGTCAGGCTGTCCCAGCAAACAGGTCTGGGCTGCAGACAGCGTGTCATGTGCCCACAGCAGCGTTTTATAAACAAAGAGTGAACCGGTTCCCACCCCAGAGCTCCTCAGCAATATTTAATACCCGTGTGTGCTTGCTCCATCCAACGTTCCCAAACTTTTTGTGTGCTCAAGTCGGGTACTCCTGAAAATAAGCACTCACATTCAATTCCCACAAACCAGGTGTGGGCTGGCAACCATCCCTCTGGTGAGAGACCTTTAACAGCAGTACCTGAACCCAACAAAAACTGCACCACCTCTTTAGAGAGAAGGCAAGGGCTGAACTATCTCCCTGAATTCATTCACTCCCCAGAGCAAGCTGGGATAGTGGGAGGTGTCCCTGCCCACGGCAGGGGTGTGGGACAAGAGGAGCTTTAAGATCCCTCCTAGCCAAACCAGTCTGGGATTCCATGTTTTTTGCTCGTCACGTGGCTTTCCCTCTCCATATCAGTTCCCAAACAGATTCCTTCCACAAAAACCTTCAACCTTGAATTCCGCTCTGCCTTTCCATTCTCCCAAAAAAAAAAAAAAAGAGATGAAATAGGAAAAAAGATAAACCAAGGGCATGACTGGATGGATCTCACTCCATTTGAACGTGCACTCTTTTGGGAGAGGTGCTGCCAGCAGTGTAACAGCTGGCTAACACCGGAGCGAGCTTTCTGTGGCCTGACAGAGGTTTATTTTAAGCCCAGAATATTTGTGGAAAACATCTTTTGCCAGGAAGCCAAAGCAGCTCCTCGGTCCCGGCCCCTGCACATCTGCTTTAGGTGTTGATCCCTTCAGCACTGCAACGGGAACGTGCCGGGCCCAGAGCCAGAAAAATCCTCCAAAATGCTGCAGGAAGCAGCAGCCCAGCTGCACGCTTCCACCACGTCCCATCACCCGTTCCAGAGTTAAAGCCTTGAAAATCGATTCCAGTCTCGCTCCTCCACCCCCTCCAGCTCAAACACTGTCCAACACCAGGACACCAACCCTTCAGGTGCTCTCAGGGCTTTGCCGAGGACGTGGATGCACCGGAGAACGGCCAACACCCCATCCCACAGCCCGGCTGCTCCTTCCCGCTTTCTCCTTGCCCTGTTACACCCTCAGCTGCTCCCCTGCCCAGCACTTCCCCTCCCGCCCTCCACTCACCCGAACGCAGCACGCCACTAGAACCGGGAGCGGCCTCCATGGCTGAGGGCTCAGGGAACAAGCCTTTTTGCGGTCCTGGAGCACTCCGAGCCGCAGCAGGACGGACGGGAGGAGGCCCAGGACACCCGAGCTGTCCCTGCGAGCTGAGCACGGAGCTGTGCCCCGTGAGACGGGAAACTGCCGGCAAACTGAGCTCCCAGCCCGCCCCGGGAGCCGGCCGGCACGCGGATGTGGCCCAGCAGGTACGGCCAGCCCTGGAGCTCACCTGGCTCCTGCCTGCTCCCTGCCTTGGGGCTGCCCCGGAGAGCTTGGCATCCACGTCCCAAACGCTTTGCAAAGCAGAACAAGGGTATTAATTAATTATGAACACCGACAGCATCCTCAGAGCAGCTCCAGGGCTGTTTGTTGTGAGGAGTTTCACCAGTTAGAACAAGAATTCCACCCAGCAACAGCCTGAGAACTCCCTGGAGTTGCCACAAGTCTCCTCGTTAGCGACTGCAGCACCCTGTCACGTACAAACCTGCTCCAAGGCTGCACGTAACACAGGTGTGATCCCAGAATCATGGAACTGCTCACGTTGGAAAGGACTCTGAGAGCACTGAGTCCAGCTCTGAATCCAGCACTGGATTTGGGTTTAAATGAAACCCAGCTGGATTTGGGGTCAACTTCAAATCCAGACTCCGAGGCCCTTCCAAGTGCTCAAATACGAGGTTTCCAGTGCTTCCCAGCCAGGTCCTTCGGCCTTCCCAGGGCTCCTGGGACTCCCTGCCCTGGCAGCCAGGAAGTACCGAGCCAGCTCTGTGAACAGGCAGGAGAGAGCCCCAGCCCGGGCTGGCAAGGGAGATGCCTCACACAAAACCATGGAATCATCGAATCCCAGGATGGTTTGAGTGGAAAGGGACATCAAAGCCCATCCAGTGCCACCCCTGCCGTGACGGGGACACGTTCCACTCTACCAGGTGACTCCCAGCCCCAGTGTCCAACCTGGCCTTGGGCACCGCCAGGGATCCAGGGGCAGCCACAGATGCTCTGGGCACCCTGTGCCAGGGCCTGCCACCCTCCCAGGGAACAATTCCTTCCCAATATCCCATCCAGCCCTGCCCTCTGGCACTGGGAAGCCATTCCCTGTGTCCTGTGCCTCCATCCCTTGTCCCCAGTCCCTCTCCAGCTCTCCTGGAGCCCCTTTAGGCCCTGGAAGGGGCTCTGAGCTCTCCCTGGATCCTTCTCTTCTCCAGGCTGAGCAATCCCAGTTCTCTCAGCCGAGAGATCCTGGAGACAGGGCAGGCCTGGGCACACAGGGATACCCCTTCCTGTGGATACACCTGGAGGGCAGCCACAGGATCGGGACACCCAAGGACATAGGGACACCGTCAGGCACACCGGGCACTGGGGACAGGCACACCGGGGACAGGCACATGTGCCAGGGCACAAGGACACCCTCTCCCTGCGGATCGGCTCACGTTCGTGCACCATCCTGACCGGAGGGTGTGTCCCCCCTCAGTGCCAGGTCACAGGGACCCCCAGAGCCGCAGAGATTCCCACAGTGTGCCCACGTGCACGGCAGAATGTCCCCCGAGGGGGCACACACCCCCCCGAGGCTCCAGGACACGTGGGGACAGACCCTGCACTGGGGAAATCTTGGGCGGGACGTTGGGGACCTGCCAGGGATCCTGCTGGGGGACTCACAGGCCATGGGGACAAACTCCTCGCGCAGGGCGCACACCCGCGTGGGAACACCTCCCACCCCACAGCTCCCCGGGGATCCCCCATCCCAGCCCCGGGAACACCCCATTTCTCACCCTTCCCATGGTCACACCACCTGAAGAGCCCTCCGCGACACCCGGACACCCCCCAGGCCCTGCCGCAGCACCAGGAAACCCTCCCTGCTACACGCTGTTCCCCATCCCCTCAACGCCACCCCAGTCCTCGCCCACTTGCCGCCCTGGCGGTGTTTGCCCACCTCTCAGCGCCCCGGCAGTGCCGCCCTGCCCCTCGCACCCTCATTGTCCCCTCCGTCCCCTCAGTGCCCCGGCAGTGCCGCCCTGCCCCTCGCACCCTCAGTGTCCTCCCCGTCCCCACCGTCTCCCCAGAACCCGCTCCTCAGTGGGCTCCCACCCCAGTCCTCGCTCCCTCAGTGCTCCCCCGACCCTTCACTGCCCCGTCGGGGACACCCCTCACTCAGCGTCCCCCCGCTCCCCAGAGCCCCCTCGCTGTCCCCCCGGCCATCAGTGCTTCCGCTCCCTCAATGTCCCCGCAGTGCCCCTCCAGTATCTCCGTCTCCTACTCCTCACTGCCCTCAGTGCTCCCCTGGCGCGGGGACACCGCACGCCAGCCGCTCCCGCTCCCCGCCGTCCCTTCGCTCACCGCGGGGCGGGGTGCGCCGCGTCGGGCCGGCCCTGGCGGCGGCCGGGAGACGGCCGAGGCTCCCGATAGCCCGCACCGCCGCCGCCATCTTCGCCGAGGTCGAATGAGGGAGAGGCCGCCGGGGGCCTGACCTCGCCCGCCCCGCCCTCG
>VWPU01011119.1:0-16981 GCA_013398955.1 Callaeas wilsoni
TGCAGTGTCCAGCTGTGTGCTCACTGCCCTGCCAGCACTCTGCTCCCAGCTGCAGCACTGCCCTGGCGCTGCCCGAGTGCACGGCTGTGTTGGGCTGTTCCTGGCACTGCAGACACACCCTCGAGGCCGGGACTCCTCTGGCTCAAGGAAGGAATTAGTGGCTTCAGTTCTACTTGGACAGAGTGCCCTCCAAAGTGTCTGAACTGGTTCAGAAGTGTTTTGCAGGAAAAGAGTAGCAGAAGTGTTTCACAGAGCCAAAACAGGTTCCCTGACTCACTGTCCTCATTTTGGATCTGTGTTGGCTTTTCTCCTCGCTTTATTAGGTGTTTGGAACTACTTTGTCTACTTGCTGTTCTCATTTATTATAAACTTACCACTCCCTTCATTATCTACTTCGGTCTTCTGAGGTAGTTTCCTTCACCTACTTGATTATGGTTTGAATTTAGATGAAAGAAAAATGAGGCCACAAGATAGCCATGTGAGGTGCACAGACCAGGGCAGATTTTTGGATATGGGTTCATTTGGCAGCTCAGAGACAGAGGTGTCTCCAGAGCAGCTGGATGTGCTTCAGAGGTCACCAGTGTGGGAAAGAGTTCAGGTGTACCTTTCCTGCTGGGTTTGCTGAGGTTGGCCTTGCCAGGTTGAGTTCGTGTTGAATTGTGTCTTCAGAGAGGAAAAACAGAGGGTATAATCTTCTGTCATTCTAATGATTTTTTTTTTTTCCAAGAGGTTACAAAATACTGCAAAAGTTGTAAATGGCTTTTTTGTCATCTATCTTAATTTTATTTACTCCTTTGGTCCCTTCAGGGGATTTTTTCGCTTCTGATTCCCATACAATGAGTCAGCTGTCTTTGGGATCATTTGTTGAGAAGATCATGTGTTACGGTGAGATTCTGCAGCCTGTGACTGTTCATGCCAGGATGATATTTCAGAGATCAGCAGGTTTAATTAGTTTACCTGGCTATAACAGGCAGCTGCTGAGCATTGATGAGTCCTTCAGTCATTGTTCAACTCAAAGCAAGGATTCAAGGCTGCTGGTGCTCAAAAAAGGTTGTTTCCATAGCAAGTACCTTGTTCTAAATTTGGATGTTTGCTGTTTATTCTGTAATTTGGTTCCCATTAGTTGTAAATATGGGTACACAGTTCTTTAGAAAGGCCTCAGCTTAAAGAACAAACAAAGTTGTGGAAGACTCGTTAAGACCCAGAAAACTTCCAGCACAAAATCTGAGTGTTTTGGAAGAATACAACTGATTAAAGGTGGTGCTCTTGAAGCATTGCAAGTAAGTGCAGTCATATTGTGTTGGAGTTAAACAGGCACTGGCTCTCTGCTTGGTTAAAATGAGGGGGCTAAACATGCCAGCAGCTGGCAAATGCCACCAGAAGAGCTGCCAACAAAGCTGAGTAGCTGCTCTCACAGCACCTTCCTGCTTTCCCTAGGCTTGTGCTACAGCCACGAGCCTTAAAGGCACTTTGTTCATTTTATACTCTGTCACTGTCTGTGACTTTCCAGCATTAAAATATCCGTATTCAAGTGAAGTGCACATCAGCTTTGTTTGCTTTTTTCCAAGTATTTGAACAGGATTTACTAGTGGTGATGATTGTGTATGTTTGTCTCTGTTTACATACATCACTATGTTTTGTCTGTGCACCAAATGTTACCCAGATGTTAAGAAAGAAGAGAAGAGAGAGGCACTGGGGAAAATCCCAGTATCAAAGGCAAGGCAAAGCCAGGGTTGCACCCTCAAGAGGGCAAATTCAGCCTTAGTATTAGCTGGCTGGGAAAAGGAAGATGGGGAATGTCACAGTGTTTTGGTAAGTGGACTGAAGGCTGCTTTAGCAGTTCTATCACCTTGCCACAAGTACATGGTTCTGTGGCTGTTGTTCAGTTCTGCTTTTCCACTGCGACTGGTGAGACTGGGTGCAAGAATGGAGCTCCTTGATACTCGTTTGCACTGCTCTGTGTGTGCTCCAGTCAGCCCAGCACTCAGGCATTCTGCTGAGGGAAGCACTCGAGGGTTTCCCTGGGAGGAACCGAGTCTTACGTGCTCAAAGCCAGGCAAGCTCCAAATCACAGCTTTTTTCCAGCATCTGTGTCCAAGAAAGGAGCTCTCAAATTGAGTAGAGCAAGTCTGGGCTCCCAGCTGATGAACAATCTGTTTCGTTAGCTGTGGCTGACAGGAGGAAAAAACTCCAAGGCTTTCCTCATTCTGTATGTTTAAAGGAAGTGTTCATGGTAACCTGCCACTCTTCTGCTTGTTAGTAGCAACCCTGGAAGGGAATAAAACCTCCACAGGGAGACTCTGCTGTTAAGGTTCTGTTAAAAAAGAACATCCTAAATGGCAAAACTAAGTAAATGATGTCTTTCCCTTAATGAATTCATAATTTATGTTAGAGAAACTCAGTTATGTTACTTCTTTTATATTATTTGTAAGCTTCAAAGAGCTGAGAGAAAGATAACAATAGTCTTCTATAAGCTGTGGTTTCTCTTATGTGTGTTTACTTTTATTTTATGTACACACAGCTTTTCTCATGCATAAATGCACTTCCTTGCTGTATGTTTTGTTTTTTAAATAGATTGAGTAGTGGGATCTAGGAACAGAGATACAGGTTATATATATTAATATGATTTATAAAGGTAAATTTTGGCTTTTTTCTCTGCAATTGTGTACAACATAAATATTAATATACTGGGAAATATCTTTACTAACCAGTTTTCTGGCTTCCCAAGGAAGTAGTTACCATGGAAGATGGTCCTGTAAAGTTGTAGGACATCTGCCCGAAGTGCCAGTCTGCCCGTGTCATTTCCAGTAGTATACCTGCCTTGCAGTGTGCTCTGTCAGTGTCTCGTCTGTGCTTCCATCTCTCGACAGTGGCAGCGCGGCACCTCCTACGCCGCGTTCCAGAGAGCAGTGTTAGTGCTTGTGTGACCGTGCCCGCAGGGAACTTGGGATGCAGGGCTGCTTAAGCCCAGCTCCCTGTCCGCTCTGCTTGTGTGGAGTCTCTGGTGAGCCACTGCCGTGCCTGAAAAGCCCTTCCAAATCTGTGCAGAGTTGTCAGTTGGGAGCTCATTGCTTTTCCTCATATGCTGAGGACTAAGATTGTGAGAGTATTGGGAGAACGTGAGAACAAAGAGAGCTGCAGGGTTTGTGCAAAGGAGCGCGTGGGTATGTGCCATGTCCTGGTGGTGTGAGTGACAGCAGTGCGTTGGTTGTGTCCCTGGCACCAGGCTTTGGCAGGGAGTGGTTTCTGTGGGACCACGTGCTGATGGAGCCCCAGCAGCTCCAGCCTCCAGGACGCGGCCGTGGGTTGTGCCGGAGGGCAGTGAGGTGAGGGCTGTTGTTTCACATTTCATTTCAGAGCCTTGGCTGAAGAGAAGCTGTGTGAGGAGGGTGCCTGTGCCCTGGAAACAGAAGGGTGTGTTGGTTTGAACACACCAGCACGTTCCCCTGGGCTCTGGTGGCCTGGGGACAGCCTGTGCTAGGACAGCTAATGGGACAGGCACACCAGGAGGTGGCAAAGGAGGATTCTTCTAAGGGCTGGATGAGCTAAGGCCTCTGCAGAGTGACCCAGATGAGAGGGTTTGTAAATTACAGATTGGGTACAAGGTGTTCTGGGAAAGCTTTCAATAAATATTTGGTCTTATGAGATAAGTCCAAAAGGCAAAAACTTAATCTGCAGAGTTTCTGGAAGCTCTGTAACAGATACATTTCTGTGCCAGGAAGGAAGGAAGGGCTTTTCTAAGGACATCCTTTCCAGCCTCCTCCATCCTATGTATCTCCTGCCAGTCCCTACCCCGTGTTGAAATGCAGGGTTGCTCTGCTTTGCCTCATGCTGCTGGGCCAGCTTCCCCTCCTGGGCTGCCTCCCGGTGATTTCTTCGCACTACGGAGGGATTTGACGCAGTGACTCACTGAGCAGTAAATTGTATATTAACTGTGCAAGCAGAAAAGTACTTGAAATTACCTAATGTACCGTGCAGTCAGCTGACAAATGCAGATTGTGGGAATTCACACAGCTGGCTCAGCAAAGGACTTGGCCGAGTTTCCCTACAAAATTAGAGAGAGAACCTGCAGCATCACACAGTTCATCATAAACTTCACTGCAGACTGTTAGGTCGTGCAAACAGTTGTGTGTCACCAGGAGACTGTCAATTTTGAAATTGGATTTCTGTCTGAAAAATGGTTTAAAATTTTATCTGGGCTTACTTCAGCTTAAAAAAGTTAACAGGACTGTTCACTCATTTACCTTTTATTAGTGCACTGGACAAACTTTTATGTAATAAATCAGCTTTTAGCAGAAGAAAAATGTATTTCTGATATAACTAAAAAATATGTGTTAAGGACTTTCTAATTAAAAGATTTCCAGTCAAAAAACATTAATGCTTTCTTTTTCAAGTACAAAAAACCAAGCTGGCAGTACTTTCCTTTAACAGGAAAGTACTCACACTGATACTTAATGGTTTTTTTCAAGTCTGTATTCAAAAACGCAGAATGCCTGTGGTAGAATGCAAAACTATGTGTGTGCATTTGCCACATGCCTGCACATCTGTAGGAAACAGCAGTGCTACTCTGGTTTTTCCCTTTTTCTTGTGGATTCTTGTACTTTGAAATGGTAGATTTGTGACTAACATTTGTTTTGTCTGTGATGAGTGTTTTACAGTTGCAATTCTCTTTTAATTCATGTGCATCTTTCAGTTTGGTCCTTGAACAGTACGTAGGAAGTTTCCTAGATTATTAATTTCTGTCTCTGTTCAAATTCTGCTACAGATCCTAATTTTTAAAGTTCCGTACAGAGACAGTATACAATTAAATGCAATATATATGTATTTCTTTGAAACACATTTTTGATTGCTTTGGAAAAAATACTAAAATGTTATATATAAGAAATACCAGTGCCTTCATTGCAATCCAAGTATTTATTATACTGAGTAATCAAGGAGCTGCCCAGTACAGTCCAAATTTCTTTGGTTCCACCTCTTGTGCGTGAGAGCTGTGGCAGCGGCAGTGGATGTTCTCTGGTGCCAGGGACACACAGAGCAGGGTGGGGACGGCAGAGCTGGTTTGGAGCTGTGCTGGCACAGGCTGGCCCAGGGGCACCTCCGTGGCCAGGCTGGGACTCGCTGTGGGCACCAAGGAGCTGCCTTTCCTGGCTCTTGGCCCTTCCCTGGTGGTGGGGTTTGTCAGGAGTGACAGTGCTGCTGCACAGCTCGAAGAGCTTCCATACAGGATAAACCTTTCCCCAGCCTACCCCGGGCTGTGCCCAGCTGGTTCTGAAGGGGGCACCTCTGGGATGAGAGGGGCTGGCTTATCCCACCCTTACACTCACCTTCCTGCAGGTCTGCCCTGGCTGAGGGCCAAGGTGCTGATCTCCTGGACACCAGCACCCAGTCCTGCGTTAAATGTCTGCCAAGCAGACTTCCAGTCACTGCTGACTTGTGCTGATGCACGGCAGCAGAGTGGGAATGAAAACATTGGTGTTAGCTTCCAGCCCTTGGAACTGCTCACACCCGTTAGCCTGGCAGTCACAGTCTGATTTAAATGCTGCAGTGAGGAATTAAAAAGGCAGAAAGGAAAATCCTTTTTTACATTGGCTCAACAGTCCTCTGTTAAATCATATTTAGGGTTGTGAGGCAGTGTTTCAGTTTTCTTTGGGCAGATATGCCTCATTTCAGTGAAAATACCTTTGTGCACACCTGTCCAAAGGAAGAAAGATTTTCATCCTCAGTTTCTGTAAAGGTGTGAAGTGCTCAGCCATTGACCTGGCACTTCATGAGTGCTGCCTAAGCTTAGCAGGGTGTGAGCTGTGCTCTCGGCAGGGCAGCTGTGGGAGAGGTGGTGCCCTGAGCTTTATAGAAGGCTCTGCTTTTCCTCCTGTTTGCCCATGACTGCCTGCTGTGAACGTGTGTGGTGGAGCCCGGGTAGCTAACACAGCTGAGCTTACGGCCTCACAAGTAACTTAGGCAGTTTTTGTGCAGCTCCCCGGTGGGGAGTGAGGGAGGTGCTGGCAGAGGAGCTGGGATGCTTCAGGCTGGCAGAATTGAGCTCAGGAGCTGAGCAGAGGCTGCAGGAGTGCTTTGGCTGGTCAGCAGCACGTGTGCTTACACCTCGTGCCTGCATCCCATCCATCATTGGGGTGTTTGGCCACTTTGGGGTCATTAAGGGGCTCGAGCACCTGCTCTTGTGCATCTCTCCCTCCACACAGTAAGTAAACCTTGGGCATAGAGGTTAAGATGGAAAGAGCCTTACTCCATGCTGCGTTTGTGAAGTGCTTTGAAGTACAGTGTTTTTAGGAGCGTGGACCGGCAGCATTGGCAGCTCTTGCTGTCTGTGTAGAGTATCATCATTTTTTGTAGAGGAGGGAGGATGCTGCTTATTGTCTCCTGGCTCGTGCCTCCCTTTCTCAGCCAGCCTTGGCCTGTGCCTTCGTGTGCACCGTTTCTGAGCAGGTGTTGGCTGGTTGACGTTGCTGCTCCTTGGTGCTGGCCTCGGGAAGCACCATCTTCCCCACAGCAGCATCTCCCTCGGCAAAGCAGGGCTGAGTGCTGTGATCCAGGTCTGCAGTGCCAGGAGGACGGAGCACAGTCATCCTAGGCCAGGGGAGGCAGTTGGGCTCACAGGGTTTGGGAAAACCATGCATAGGAGCACTGCTGAAAATTTCAGTGTTGTTTGCAGTTAGGTGCTGCTGGTATGCTTGGCATAAACTCAGAGTTGCTTGGGGTTTAGTATTTGTATTTGTAATGAAGAGGAGATACATGTATTCATCAGAGTCGCTTTTTTCTGCATGGTTCTGGGCACGGTCACCCCTCACATGTAGGCCTGCTGAGCACTAGGTCGTTATGCTGCTCTTTAATGGAGAAAGTAGCATTTTGGTGGTCTTTTCAAGGCTCCCAGCTGCGGGTGGATTCCTCACGTCTGTCAAAATCTGACCTTGTTGCTGTTGGCAGGAAACATCCCTACCAGTTAGGCTTTTACGTGAGTTCAATTTCCTTCACAAGTTGACTGATGGATTTTTTTCTTTTATTGTGTCTTCTGAAAGGCAGGTTAAAAATTAGGAAAGGTGCCATTGGATTTTTTTAATGGGAATTCGCCATTGGTTCATTCTGTATTCTGTCTTTATTCCTCTTTTTTAGCTGTTGAGGCTACTTATTGCTGTTTTGCTTCATACAGAAGGATCACAGATTTTTCTCCCTCATCCTGTGACCTTCTGGGATCTTACAATAAGGCAACTGCCTTCAACTGCAGTGAAGAGCAGCTGCTCTTCAGGCTAGTGAAATGTCAGTACCTTTAGGCATCAGGACAGGACACTGCCTCTTCTCTTAGAAAATAAGTAATCACTAGCATATCAAAGATGGCCAGAAAAGAGAATTCTCCCCCATTCTGACTGAGGGAGCCCCACAGTAGATATTATATAGGTTTGGGTCAGGAGGGCAGGGAGGGCTGGTAATCTAAATCACACAACTCTGAAAACAAAGTTTTAGGAAGATGGAAAGACTGATGAGCATTTGAACTTGGAACTTGCTTGTGGAGGTTTTACTAAGTCAATATAGTGGTTGGGAAGCAATATCTTCCTTTTTAATATAGAAATTTTGCTATTTCTAGAACCTGATTATTATTTAGAAGAAATGTATGATGCTTAAATAAGAAAAAAAATTATTCTACGTAGGTAAAGGACTAAAAGTTTATCTAAGACTAAAATAACATTCATAATCTTTTTTCCCCCTAATCTGTTTTACTAGACTATTTTGAGGATTGTGGTCCTTGGCATATGGGATTACATTGAAAACAAAATAGAGGTAAGCTCTCTCTCTCGGTACTGTTTTCCAGGCAGCCCCAGTAAGACCATGAAGAACTGCTTTGGATGGCTTTGTTGTTAACCTGATGAAATACAGTACCTTCTAAGGCAGATAAAGACACATTCTTCTCATTATGTGCGTTATCCATAGCTGAGTGATGCAGTCCCTTTCTCCATGAGACACGCAGAGGAGTGCAATATTTGAAAATATTTTATTATGAAGGGAGGGTTTTGGCCTTCCTTCTCTTTGTGTGTTTTTTGTTGTTAGAGCTGTGCTGGTCTAACTGATGATACTGCTGCCCTGAGATGTAAAAATTGTCACTTGAGATCTATATCCCCATTGTCATAACTGAGTTGAAATTAGTTGAGTTAGTTGAAAAATTGCATGTAGTTTCCTGGTAGAAAATACTAGTTTGGCAAAACCCCCATTTTTATTGTGCAATTGTTTTGATAAACACTGTAATTAGTAACTCAAATTAAAAATTTGGTAGTGTGCATACTCTGTAGAGACAGAAAAGGAAATTCGTGTGTTATAAGTAATACATAATCCCAATCTGAGCAGAAATCGGGAAAATTAAAAGCTTTCTTGATACTGCCTCATAAATCACTACTGTGCAGGAAGAACAGGAAGACAATCCGGGTGTTCTTGGAGCTTAAGCAATCTAGAGACTTGCATATTTTTGTAATAAAGTTGTAAACATTTTAATTTGCTTTGCTAAAAAATGAAATGAAACTTAAATTGTTGATTCAGGGTTTCTTATTAAGGCTAAATGCAGCAGTTTCTGATAATTCATTTTGGTAATTTGAAATAGTGATAATTTTTCCTACCCTTTGAGTGGCTGCAGTAGGAAGTATTTCTTTTCAACACACTGAATTGTTATGCACAGTTGTGAATATGTAGTTCTTACAAAAATCCGTGCCCTGCCTCTTCATGCAGTGGGCTTTGGCAGCAGGGGAGGGGCTCAGCAGGAGTGAGGACGTGGTGCTCTGTTCTACCCTGCTAGGGCAGCGTGGGACAGACACAACCCTACTGCCACTTTGCTCTGAAACACATTTACTAGCTCATTTCTGTCTAATGCTTTGCACAATTGCTTTTTCTGATCTAATCCCAATGCAGCCAGTGTCATATAAATCATTCTGAACAGTCCCAGTTGTCAAAATCCTTGCAAGCCTCGCTGCCCCATAAAAGTGAGAGCAGGCAGTCTTTCTGTCTAGGTGCACAGCCATTCCCACATGAGTTGTGTAGTCAGGACGTGGCCAAGAGCCATCAAGTCTCTTTGCTCCATCTTTTTCTACTTGTCTTCTTGATCTCTTCATTTAGACAGTAAGATCTATGGGCAGGGACTGCATCTTTTCTTAGGTGACATTATGCCAAGTAACAGGTAATAAATACCAGTGATGATAAAACTCTTTGGCTGTCATAACATCTAGGCTATCACTTCTCCTTGGGGATTTTGGCCAGTATTTCCAAATACCTTTCTCTCCCGCTGCCCTTCCACCACAGTTTATCTCTCTTCACCTCATAAAAAGCACTGAGGAATTCTGTTGTGCTACCTAAAAAGGATGCAGCCTTTCTGTGGCTTGGCCACCTCTCGTATCCCTTTCAAATAGGTACCATAATTGCATTTCTTTTGGGCAAAGAGGGAGTCCTTCAAGATTCCAAAGAGGAATGGCAGGGATATGATTTTAAGGAAAGGTTTGAAAAAACTGATTTCTCTCTAGGTGTTTGATGGTGCTGTCATAATCTTGTCCTTGGCACCAATGGTGGCCTCGACAGTGGCTAATGGCCCCAGCAGCCCGTGGGATGCCATCAGCCTTATCATCACTCTGCGGATATGGAGAGTGAAGAGGATCATTGATGGTGAGTGGGGACTCAGTTTGTGTCCAAGCATTACCTGGGAAGAAGAGATGGTAAAAATGCAGAAAGATTGGTTGCTACCACTGTTCCTGTGGTTGGCCTTTCTCTTACATGTTGCTGGCACTGAACAGAAGAGTCATGACTCCCGTGGAGGAGAGCAGGTCTCAAGATCATGGCTGTATCTCCTGCTCCCTCGGAGCCTTTATAATTCCTTGGTTTGTTTTCCTGTTAGGCACCTTCTCATCCCCGGTCCTGTAAAGTAAATGCCCTGACCTGCTTCATGTCTCTTGCCACCAGATGTCATTCCTGATTCTGCAAAATAATTGATTCCGGTCTGCTTTGCTGGTATTTGCTGCACCCTCCCCGTAACCATACAGCCAGCTCTGTCTTGAGACTTTATTTTCTAAGTTTTTGTCAGTAAATAAGTTTTCTGTCAGATTCCAGGAGGATTTTCTTACCCTGGGGATTCCCAGCTGGAGGTGCTCTCCACAGTGCTGTACATATTGGTGGTGTTTTGCACAGACCTCTCTGGGGAAGTAGCAGGGGAGATGAAAAAGCCCCAGCAGGTCAAGGTTGCAGAGGGCAGAGTCTGCGACTGGGCCTAGAATGAAGGACTTTAGTGTAGCTTACTGTGTGCTCAGCAGCTTCAGGCAGCTCAAGGAAAAGAAAGAAATGAATAGTCATTTTGCTCATTTGTGAAAAATCAGAGTTAAGTTGTTATTTTGGGTTTAAATGCCCAGGAAACTCACTGTTCAGAGTTCAGGAGAGGTTATAGCCCTCTGATTGAAGCGTAAAAGAAAATTTCAGGATCTTGTGTAGCTTCAGAGAACATTAAGAATTGCAGTATGTATTGACCAGCTTTTCTGATCAGTCTGAGTTTGCCATAGTTAAGACAGGACCAAAATTTCCAGAGCCATTCAGAAGACCTATTGAAAACTGGGCTGTAGCTTGAAAAGCAATAGAAGATAAATGCCTTTTTTGTGTCTTCAAAATATCTTTCTTAGTCTGCTGTGTCCATTAAGGACTGATTTCTTACCACAAGGTCTAGGAATTAAATGCTTAGGGCTCTGGAATAGTTCTTTTCCTAAGGGAGCCGTGCTGTTCATGTTTAGAAGGAATGAGACTGACTCTAAATACAAAATCCTCCTACCCAGCAATTCAGGAAATCTGTGCTAAGCAGTGGGGAAGAGCTGTACTAGCATGGAATCTGGGAAGGGCAGGCAGCATGCATTTCAGTTCAGCCAGGCAGACAGAGGTCTGACCAAACAACATCTGGACCCTGCCTTTCCTATGTTAGAAATCCTTCCCTGAAGAAAGTACCCTAGTGCTGCTTCTATTAGAAATACTCCAGTTCTCTGGATGCAAGGGAAAGAGGTAATGCTCTTTGGCCTGTGAAGGTCTTCTTTCTGATAAAAAACCAAATCACAGCTGGGTTGCTTTAAGTGTTATTTGTGTTTTCCAGCGTATGTCCTTCCAGTGAAAGTGGAGATGGAGATGATGATTCAGCAATATGAGAAGGCAAAAGTTATTCAAGATGAGCAGCTGGAAAGACTAACCCAGATCTGCCAAGAACAAGGGGTAAAGTTCAGTTATGTCTTTATTTACGCATATCTTGTCAAGGCAAATCAAACAGTTCATGTTCTTCGCTGCAAGCTGAGCTTTGAGAAGTACCACTGGGACTTGAGTTGTGGGGTGACAGGTCTCAGTGCTAAGGAAGTGTTGGCTGCAGCCAGGATATTGTCAGCATGGTATTTGTCAAACAGCAGCCAGCTGCCTCTGCTGCCGAGCTTGTGTTTTCTGAGGTGAGGAAAACAAATGTGAGCAACAGAAAATGAATGGTTCCAGGATGTAATTTATTGAATGAATACAGCTAGCTTGACATAGTACTAACATACACAAGCCATTGTTGGAGACTGCAGCTGGTATTCCTAGGAAAAGTATGTGCAGCTAAGAAGGAACGAATTTCCCTGCTTTAAATGCAAAAGGCAGCTTCCCTGTAGGTCAGTCAGAGACTCTTGGCAAGCTCAAAATGTTGCAGTAGAAGCTTCTAGTTCCTGGAAGCAAGTCAAGATTTAAGACTCTTCCCAGGCCCCCAAATGTTCATCGATTCAGTCTGGAGGTAGGGGAAGGTGGAGTTTGAAATATCTCAAATGAATGTATTTTACATGAAAAAGGTGTAAAACAATTTTTAGGGCAATGAGCCAGGAGTTTTTGCTGTTGGTCTTACACAAATGAGTTCTTGAGTAACTCGCTTTAGAGTAGAAACCAGGGATGGATGTTGAGGCTCGGGATGGGTGAGTGTTGAGGTGACCATCAGACCACAACTGAATGATCCCCAGGTGATTTACTTCTTGTTTCAGTGAAAGGGTAACTATGAGATACAGTCCAAATAATTCCTGGAGACTCCTAGCTTCAGCTTGCACTCCTGGCTTGTGGCAGGTACTTTTGAAATACAAAACCATCAATATTCAGGTTCCCAACTGGATTTTTAGATTAAGGTCCAGGTCTCCTGGATCTCAGCCTGGGGTTCTGGGATGAATTCGTGGTGGTGGTGAGTTGCCTTGTCTGTGTGATGCATTAGGAAGAACTTAGACAGTGTGTCATTTCAGAGCACTGGCTTTGAGTCTCTCATATTAACCATAACAAAGTTCTAAACCTGAGGCTTGGCTTCTGCCAAAAGCTAGTAAGTGCCAACTACGTAAGTGTCTTTGGTGGCAAAACTGCAGTCCTCTTCGTAACACCTTTGCATGATGACATTTAGTGATGGGAGTTCTGCCAAGGTGGTGAAATTGCCAGGTAAGTGGCATACACCCCATTTTACAAGGGAGACATTATCCCTTGACCAAAGCCATTAAGCAAATCGGTGATTTCTTGAGTGCCAGTGCAGTATTTTCTCTGTCATGCCATACTAAAGGTCTTGACAATCATAAATTTTAAACCACTTGTTTTTAGGAACTTTGTTATACAGCCGGATAACACTCTCAATCTGTAAACAATGGTCGGTGTTATTGCTTCATAGTCTGAGTAAAGGTGGGCTCGTTATCCCAGGTGGGGTTCAGGAGCAGCTCTTGCTGCTCTCTGTTGTGAGCCAGGTACTCCTGAGTGTCTGACCAGAGTAGCCCTAAATCTGAGCTCTGATGGTTACAACAACCTGTACATCAAAGAAAGAAATACTGCACTGGGGAGGAGTAAATCTGAGAAAACACAGCAGGTTCTCTCGTAGCTTTCACGTGTCATCTGCTATGGAAAAATACAGTCTATAGAAAGATGACAGCATGCTAATCACTCTTACTGGCCTGACTTGGTGCCAAACAACTGTCTCAGCTGTATAATATCAGGTAATTGTACTAATTTGCTGCAGTTAGCAACATAAGACATTGACACAAGTACTGCATCCTTTATTTGTAAATTATTAGCTTCATAATTCAGTCAAGAACAAGTTATCAGCATTATAATGTTCACATTAATGTTGTGTACAGCATCTGATGGGAAAAATGGCTCCTAATGGTATTTAATGTCTAAAATTCTGCCGGGTCTTTGCTTTTTCATTTGATCCTCTTTCCTGAGCTTTCCAAAGGATTGCTCGTTTGCGGTGTTTCAGCGTGCCTGTTTTTGAGGAAGGCTTGCCTGCAGCGGTGTGGCTCAGAGCGCAGCAGCAGCCGGGAGGATGCGGGCTGCCGGGCTGCGGTGCCAGCTCTGTCAGGCCCGTGGGTGGCTGGGGCCGCCCTGCCCGGCTGCGTGCCCAGCGCCAGCCCACGGGCAGGGACAGGACGAGTCACCGCGGTGCCCCGGCCCGTGGGTGGCTGGGGCTGCCCTGCCCGGCTGCGTGCCCAGCGCCAGCCCACGGGCAGGGACAGGACGAGTCACCGCGGTGCCCCGGCCCGTGGGTGGCTGGGGCTGCCCTGCCCGGCTGCGTGCCCAGCGCCAGCCCACGGGCAGGGGCAGGACGAGCCACCGCGGTGCCNGCCGCCCTGCCCGGCTGCGTGCCCAGCGCCAGCCCACGGGCAGGGGCAGGACGAGCCACCGCGGTGCCAGCTCTGTCAGGCCCGTGGGTGGCTGGGGCCGCCCTGCCCGGCTGCGTGCCCAGCGCCAGCCCACGGGCAGGGGCAGGACGAGCCACCGCGGTGCCCCGCAGCCCGGCGGGGGCACAGGCACTCATTCACCCTGGCGCTGCACCTTTGTGACCACCTGCTGATTTGTGTTTATTCAGTAATTAGGGATGGGGCCGAGAACACTCCTGTTGGAAAGGTTTCCCAGGCTTCCTTTCCTGAGATCTGTTCGGTTTCTTACTGCTTTGCTGCTGCTCAGGCAGTTGTGGTTAAGAGTTCTCAGGGTCTGGCCCACCCTTCAGGTGAAATGATCTTGAAAGTTTGAAGCAAAAGTATTAATTACTTCATTAGAGGAATTGGGCACAATAGTTAGCCTGTTTTGCTTGCAATTTGAAGTAAAAATAATTGATGACCAGTTCTCCGAGAAGTCCCGTGCTGATTTGAAGCTGGTGCTTAATACTAGGCAGACAAAGCCAGATTTTCTGTTTTAAAAATTAAAAGCTGGAAAGATATAACCTCCCTTCATCTTTTTGAGTTCTCTTTCTTTTGTCAGTTGTGGGTTTTTTTGACCAGTGATGGAGTATCACAACATTAAGTACATTATAAAGTACATTTCCATTCCTGACTGACACTGGAGATGTACTTTTGCAAACATGGAAACTCTTTCCACATGTTGATTTTTGGCTAGCTGTACATCTGAAAACCAGAATATATTTAATAAATTTTACTTGCACAGACCACTACTTTGTTCTCTGTAGTACCCCACTGCAACTGTTTGAATAGTTTGCTTTTTATTTATTCTCCATTGGCCAAAAAAGAGGTTGTTAAACAGGAATGGAGCATGAGGGATTTCTAAAAATGGGTAAAGGTGAAAGGAAAAGAAGTCTCACTGCAGTCGCTGTCAAAAATATGCAGAGTATATTGCTGATGGTTTTGTTTTATCAGAATAACTTAAATTGCAAAACAAAGTTCTAAAGTTTCATTAACTACAAATTCCAGTCAGGGAAGATTGCTTTTTTCCTCCAGAATCATCTGTAAAGGAATTTCTATTTGTGATAATAGATACACTTACCTGATCTTTTCTGCTCAGCTTTCATAAGAGTATGTGTTCAGCCTTATCACAGCAGAGCTCCTCTTCTGTCAGCTCCTATAGAACTGGGGGTTTCATCATTCTTAACATTGCAACAACTATGGAAGCTGTAATTTCTTTTTTTATCTTGGAATATAATTTGTACAACAGCTGCTAGTTTAATGACAGGGCTATTTAGCTGGTAAAATTACCTATCGGAGAAATAACGTATGCTATCCTCTTGCAATAATTTAAATTTATTTCTAACTACCAGTCATTTTCTTGGTGGATGGAAGGCAGCCAAGGTCATCCTGTGTTTTATTCTACCCGTAAATCATTAGTTTGTAACTGTCTACTGATTTTTATTGTTACCAACAATGGCTAAACTAATGGAAATAAACATTGGATTGTATCCCAGTGGCAGATGAGTTTTAGGGCAGGGCATTCTGTACAGACAGCACTAATAGAATTGAGCAAAGTTATTGCTCCTGCATTAGACACAAGTAAGCTTCTGGCTAAAATGTTCATTGATCTCTCTGAAACTGTGTCAATCCTGCTCTGTTGTTAGACCATTAAAGGGGAGCACTCTATGATTCACTGCTAAGTCTCTTTTTGAGTCTTGCATGTGTAATATAAAATATCAGCTAGGATGGGTGGTGCACTTAATAAAACTAGGCATGTAAAAGGAGATGTTATCTAGAGCTCTGGGTAGGTCAGTCAATTCACCTGCTTAGAGATAATCACCTAATGCATTACTTGAGTGAGGAAGTGCACAGGAGTGCCCTATAATTCTTTCTGGTTTGCTTCCTGACAAAATGTTGCCAGGTTTGTGCTGCAAGAGGACATGTAACAGATTTTGAAAGTGGTAAGTTTCAATTTCCCATTGATGAACTTTTCTCTTCATGCCAGACAGTCTAGTTAGTCATTCTTCTATAAAAAGTTCTGTATCTCCCTTTTTCTTGGTAGTCAATGTGTTTTCTCATCAGCCACGTGTGTTTGTTGCTGTCTTCAGCCCCGTCGTGGCAGGGTGTGCCCAGGCAGTTCCCAGAGGTGCACTGTGACAGTACACATGGAACGTGCGAGATTCCTGGGAAATACAAGAACAAACATTTGCATTATGAGAATGGGCAGGCACTGGAGCATCTTGCCAGGGAGGTGGTGCAGGTACACTCAGCCTGGAGAGAGTCAAAATTTGAGAGGACAGGCTTTCAGCAACCTGAGCAAATGGACCTGCTTCAAGCGAGGTGTTGGACTAGATGGCCCTCCCAGTTCCATTTCAGCTTAGATTATGCTGCGGTTCTATGAACTTTTCAAAAACGTTTTTTCCATTGCAAAGTATGTTGGGAACTTACTGGTAAATACCCACCAGAAGCTAGCAAAGTATGTGTAATTAAGGCACATGAATGTCACAGGTGTCCTCATAAATGGTCAGTAGCAGCTTGAAGTGGACCAGTGCTCTGTTTGTAATTATCCTGAGTTTACCTTTGTCTCCTTGGGCACAAGCAATGTTCCACACAAGAGCTTTTTTTTGCTCACTGGCTCTCTCTGAGATTTGCGAGGTTCTTCCACAGAGCTGATACCTCTGAGTAAATCTTCATTTAAACAAATCAAAGCATGTGTTTAGGTTTCTGTGCCTTTTTTTTTTTTGTCCTCTGATGATATGTGCAGTATGCTGCTGCCTTCAGGCTGAGGGAAGGATGGTGTACCTGGAGATACAGACGTGGTTTTGTCAGTCCAGCTCTGCTGGTCCAGGTGTACACTCCGGTCGCTACATCAGCTCCTACTGCAAATAGAAATTGCACGTGTTACCTTGGCCCAGAATTTTAACTGAAAAAGGCTGTTATATTTTATACCTCCTAATGATTTATTTTAGCTGCTCTGGACTGCCTGAATGCAGTCAGAGCAATCTCATTAGCTCTTTTACACGTTAGAGCTGCCTGAGGTCAGCGTGCAATAGAATCTTCAATAGATAGAAGCACCTACAACCTAATTTGCTCATGCAGCCTCTCCTTGCATTTCGCCTGTAAGGAACAGGCCCTTAGACTTAACCTTTGTTTTTAGGGGGTTGCTTTGGGTGGCTAACACCATATTCCAGCATCTACAGGATCCTGGGATAATTGTTAGAGAACCATTTGTATGGAACCAATCTCCTCTGTAGATCCATGCCTTTTATGAACAAAGATTCTGTTTCTTGTCTGTGCCAGGGTGACACTGG